>VYXH01012438.1:165330-273018 GCA_013397275.1 Burhinus bistriatus | reverse complement strand
CGCCGCCTCCCGCCCGGCCCTCGCCGAGTCCCGCCGGCTGCAGGCCCGGGGGCTCCGCCGCTGCCGTCCTGCTCCTCGGTGACGCTTTTACACCCCGGCGCACCCGCTGTGGTGCCCGGCCCCACGCCGGCGGCAGCGCTGCCCTGAGCAGCTCCGGCCGCCCCAGCGCTGAGCCGCGGCCCGGCGCGGCCTCCGCCTCTCGGTGCCGGCGGTCACCCTCTGCAGCCACCGCAGGGGCAGGGACAGCGTCAAACCGCCGCTTCCACCTCCAAACCGCCTCCCCCGCCCTCTCCTTCTGGCCATAGACGCGACTAACGGTTATTTTGCTCTCAAATGAGGGCTGCGAAAAAGAAAACCACTGGGAAAGTTATGTGAAATCGTGTTTATGTGGGTTTTACAGCGACTCCGAGCTGCAACTGAGGTGCTGTTGAAATGAGAACAATCGCAGAAAATTCGGGACAGGTATCGATCTGCCTCCCTGGCCTTGCAGCAGTGCCAGTTTGCCTTTTACTGAGTGCAAAAGCAAATGTTGATTGAGGTTGCTGCATATAAATAAACATGGCCTGAGAGTATTTTTTGGCTTTGGCAGTCTTGGGCTATTTAAAGATAAGTCTTTCTGTGGCTTCAGTTGAGTTACAGATCTACGGAAAGGCTAGCGCTACATTTCTTCTTTGAGTCTTCGCTGCTATTTAAAGCAGTGCAACACAGGAATAAAGTGACAAAATACATGACATCATTTTATGTTAATGGGAAGTAGCCTGCTTACAAATTTAAGTAACCCAAGGAGGGTTACACCTCCTTCTAGAGGTCTCCCTTCTAGACGTCACTTTGAATTTATTACAAATGAGAACTCTTAAGTAAGAATTACAAATGCTTTTCACACATAAAACAAAATGCGTGAGATTTGATAGACAAAACCCAAACTGCTACATGCCTGCGTGAGTTGCCCTGCTTCCCACAACTGACTGCCTCCCGGGGAATATCACTGGGGTATTAGAGCTGATACTTTATGAAGAGCGTTCTGCAGTTGATGGGTCAGAAGAGATTTTGGATCTGAATTTTCCTCCGTTTAGCAAGAAAAGATACTGTATTTTGTTGCAAGGTGGACTTTGGAATATAAGACATCTGCTTTTCAAATCACAAAAATACAAAAGATGTGATCTAGTGAAATGTACAACTCTTATAAAAGTTTGTTTTGACATACTATACAGTGCAGCACTTGTGCACACTGTATAGAAAAGTACCATTTTCTACAGCATCACATTTCCTATAGAGGAAAGACAATCTCTAATTGTATTTCTTACAGCACATTCACATACTGAAGTATTTTCCCAGTTTTCACATCATTCGGGTCAAGAATTTCAAATTTGATTAGTAGTTCTGTGTGTCAGTTTTCATGAAGGAGAGTTGGTTGAAATGGTGCCAAACACCCACTTTCAAGTTTTGGTCTTGAAAAGCAGCACAGCCAGAATCTCTTCAGAAACACAAGCCTGTAACTGTCCAGCTTTATAACAAAGGTCTTGACTTAATATCAACTTTTTCTTGAATTGATTTACTGAAGGTCAGCTGGGAACGAGGGGGCAGATTCTGCTTTCATGTGGGTCTAATCAGAGCCTAGCCCAGGAGGCCATCTATATGGACAGAAAATACATGAGGGTTTCGCCAACAGCAAGTCACAGTGCTACTGTCAGATTTGTGTGATCTCAGTTATTACATCCTCACCTCAGCTTCGCTGGCATAATAAGCATCTCATTGACTTGGCAGAGTTGTGGAGGCCAGAGGAGATGTCTGTCTCCGATCCTGTGGCCCAGCGGGTCAGCAGGGCCACGTCCCGCACTCAAGGTTGCGTGGAGTTTGTCTTAGGTGCATGGGAAGCATCAGAAGGGGAAACTCTGAACTCCACTCAGAAAAGTGAAATCCAGTGTTACATCACGTATGTTTGTAACTCTCTTTGCATAAAGGTAGATCACAAAAGTAGTCAAAACCCCAACATAACGCTGCAGCCCGCATCTGGATCATTGCTTCTAGGATGGGTCCGCCTGCATGAGTAAGACTATGTGCAATGGGGGAACCCACAGCTCTGACTAAAGTGGCAAAGCTGATCTCAGAAATCACATTGGAGGAGATGATTCAACAACTGAACAACTGGATAACGTGAAAACTGAATATAACAGAGATGGCAATGAATGATTAAATGTAGAGCCTAGGAAAATGCACGAAACATAAGGCAGTTAAAATTGTTATTAGCGTTGCCCAATAATTTCATTGCTCCACTGCGTTTGCATTGTTACGTGGGAACTTCTTAGTAGGTACTTCACATTATAAAGGACCATCGATACTGCTTACACACAACTTGACCTTCTCTAGGTGTGGAATCACTTTGATTTTTTTTTCCCCTTTGACACATAAAAATAAGGGATCAAAGCGTGCACTCAGTTTCAGCGTGCTATAATGTAACTCAGAGCAAACACTCAGCCAGTGAGTGTAAAGCAAGCCCGTCTGCTTTGCTTCCCTCTATAAAAGATGAACCACAGTACATTCAGAATCTAATATGGATCTTTTGGCATGTTTTTTCCTTGCATGCTTTTACACTGGTATATTTTTCAGGTTGCAAAGTAGGTATTTCTGTGATATAAGTAATACGAAAATCAGAATAAAAGCCTCAGTGGCTTTATCATAATTTTATGCAGTCTCTAGAGTCTGAATTTAGTATCATTTGTGAGAAAGCCGCTTAGGCTATTCTCTAGAATATTTTCAAAAGTATAGGAAATAGATACAGTGTTTTACTCAAACCTAGCGATTCTGTGTAATAAAAAAGTTTTTTCTGGTATGATTGTAAAGCAGTTTTCTTGTTTTTCTAACCTTCATAAATTCTTGGCTTATTGTAAAATAAATCCAGAGATAATTTTGTTACTCATCTGAAAAGGATGCAGAATTAGTCCAATGGCAATTGCAGCTCAGCAAGATCTTTTTACAGGATACACTTGTATAAATCCTCAGGCTTAGTAGCAAAATCTCATTTCAGTATTGAGAGCTTGGTGGTGATGTTGTGTTGCCATGGTATCAAGCAAATGGGAAAAATTTTGGAATGCCCTAAAGGAACAGACTTTCAGAGCTGCGTGTGCTCCAAAAAGCTCAAATACCGCTGGGTCTCGCTTCCAGAAAAGAGAGACTCTATCCTGCTTCCACTGAAGTCAATGGGAGGCTTGCCCCTGATCTCAGTAGGAGCGGGAGCATGCCTAAGTTTTTCAATCCGTCTTTTTAAACTTCTTAAGCTGAGGTGTTCGCAGTGCCAATGAGTCCAGGGGGATAATTTGCATATGATGGCAAATCAGCAGAACCCTGGCTTTGTGTGAATGAGCTGCTGACCACATCGTGCATAGCAGCCTGCAAATGAGAAAGAGCGTCTTTTTTCAAAATAACAATTAGTTCTTCCTATGTTTAAATTCCTCATGATGCTTCCAACGGAGTTCAACAAAGTACCTGTTTGCAAGACAATGCTGTGGGGAGGAGGGAGAAAGGACGAGGGGGGCTTCTTTTTACATCGCCTCTACCCCAGGTCTGTGCCCCCAGCTCGCTTCCAGCAGTTCCCATGATGTCACTTTCAGTACTGGAGACATGTTTACCAAAGAGTACACAGCATCCTCTTTAAAAAGAAACTTTCAACCCTGGGAGTGCTACAAAAGTTAGGAAACCAAAAACTGCGTGAGGAGGGAGTAAAGACCCAGACAAAGGTTCTTTGTCTGCAGTGACCGAACTTGACCTCACATGACTACAAACAATAATGAATATGCAATTTGGCAGTCGCAGAACCCCATGTCAGCAGTATTGCCTTTGGCATACAATGTATTAAGAGCATCTGAGGGTGGCAAGTGGCCTTGAAATGGACTGGTAAGATTGTACATAGAAATGGTTTGCATATACTTTATATCTCCTTTCAAGACAAATTATTTCTTCTATTTCATCTCCTTTATCTTGAGAACAAATGCAAAATTCATTGAGAGTACAGTGACTCTCTCCTATGTAATACAGCACATCGTGTTTCTGTAATTTCTTTTCATTCAAATATCGTATTTATTACTGTAATTTTGAAAAGATAGGGGCATTTCAGCCCAAGCTGCTCCTAGCTTTTCCCTTGGACTTGTTACTCACATAAGCACAAAAAAGGCTTTTGTTCTAACAGAACTACTGGGTTAAAACCAGTAAAACTTTTACACTTGCAAACTGAGCACCATTTATCTATCAAGCAACTACACACATACTCGTATTACCTACAAATCAGAAAACCTTAACTGTCCAAAGGAATTTGCCAGCATTTTTGATTTAGGAATACTGAATGACAGAATTTGGAACGAGATTCTCCCATACTCGGACCATATGCAATTCTCTGCCATAACAATGCAAGCTTCCCCGTGGCTGCCGCGAATAAGGGGTACATTTTGCAAGGGTGTTTTTTTCAGTTCTCTGCTTTTGTTTGTTGAGGGTATTTGCAAAGCTGACATTTTATCTAAGACTTGATTTTATCTGACAAATAACACAGATGAAACAACCAATTTACTGTATATAGGCCATAAATATTGTTGGATACCTCAAAGATATTATCCATTTGTAAATCATTAAAAATCACTATGTGTGGGGACTCTGTTTATATGAAGAATAAATCTAGTTTTGTGTTTGCAGATATTTCAAGTTTCACTAACGACTTTATTTTATGTCAAGCCCAATGGACTTGTTGCCAACTTTCCCGCAGAAGACAGACAGAAGAGTTTCTTCTCATCTGGTTCCCTCTCCAGGAACTTAGAGCTGTTTTCTATCCCTCCAAACAACCAACCAAGGAATAGAAATGAAGAAATCTGAGAGCTGAGGGCAGTATAGACCATTTTGAAAAAACAGCATCTCCTAAAAAAAAAAATCACAAAGTCGTGATCTTATCAAATTTGCTGTGACTCATCCTCAAGGGATTGCAAATTGTTCTAGAATAACACAACCCCTAATTATTACGAGATGCTAGGCAAGTCTTTCATCAGTATCTCAAAAGGAGGCGGTTTTCACTGCTCAGGTTTGCTCTGTTGTGCAGTTGTTGGCTTTAGAAGGACTTGTCATATCTTATAATTTAAAGCACTGTAGATATTGGAAGTTGGGATCACAGACAGCTCTTTCAACTGCCAGTGCGCAAGAGTCTTTGCAGCAGATGATATGAGCCAGGTGTCGAATCACATGATGTCCCACCCCTCTCCTCATTTTCGGGTATTTGGGACCTTAATCAAGGCACTGCCATTTGGGCCACTGGAAGAGCCTTAATGCCTTTGACATGGAAGACATAAGACTTGTTGGTTGGGAAATTTCCTCGGAATTTTGAGGACATCTTTTGCAAACACCTTGGGAGAGTTAGGAGAGTGTCGGGGCGTCTGTTCTGACCTGATGCAATGATCCTGAGGGAGACTGCCGTATATTCCAATGATGGCTTTACAACCCCAGTATTTTCCAATCTCCTATTTGATTATCTCTTCTGCAGATGAGCGAAGAGCCATCTCCAAAGGGCGGCACCCCCCCACCTCAGTGTACCCCGGCAAACAAAATGGATTCGCTGATTTAGGTTTTGCAAAAAGTAAACAGGAACTAAAACTTCCCAGAGATCTCTATATATTTTTTTTTTTTTTTTTTTGTAAGTTGCTCTCACTAAAAATACAAGGTCTCCAGGCTTTAGTTTACCATAGATATACATAATTTATATAGCTGAAATTTCATCTATGAACACAATCAACAAAAAGTAAACTATAAATTTTACTTCAGCACTACAAAATTAACAAGAACCCTCACAAAAGTGATTTTTTTCCTTTGGCCTTCTCTTTGCACTAATCTGGCTACACCAGTTGTTACATTCCAATTCTGACATTCAAATCATGTTGAGCAATTTTCCCACAGTGTGTTTCCCAAACAAAAGCATTTTTTTCCACTCCCACTTATGTGTCTCCTGGATCTGGGAACTGCAGAAAAATATCCCTGTTTATGTCCTAAAAGCTGGCCAACAATTGTATTGCAGTGCTAGATTTCATGAACTATCAGTGATCGTTTAGGAAAATGATACCAATTGACCTGGCAAAAGCATTTCAGGTACTAAATAACAGATATTCAACTCACAACATAAAATCCTACTTAGTTTTGGGGTTTTTTAACTGTTTGAAGCATAACCTAACACTTTCTCAAGCATCTTATACCTTCGTGAGAGCAGAAATCTTTTTATGTGTATGTCCTAAACTATTAAATTGCTTAATTATTCCAGGATATTCACCTGGAATGGCAAAGGTCTTGAAAAGGCTATCATCTCTTGCTAAGAGATGATGTTTTTGCAGCTCTGGCCTTTCCCCTTTATAAAAGAACGGTGCATATTACCAGCTTGGTATTTCACACATGACCAACCATTGCTTCAGGAAAATTACGTGGGGCATAGCATGACAGGGTGGTTTCATAAAGCTGTTTGTGGGTTTAGGACTGAGTTACTCCACAGCTCTTCTGGATTTAGGATAACGCAGGATCGTATATGCCTTGTTTGTTCTTACTGCACTTTCCCCATTTGTTCTCTCCATAGGAGGGGTAAAGCAACAGTGGTTTCTGGAGGGTTCTCGTTTGTTTTACCTTTACCTGCAGCAGGAGATTAGACTACACACTCCCTGCAGCAAAGCAGCCTCATCTGTAGAACAGAGGTGTTTTGAGCCAGGTCTTTTGGGGAACAGAAATGATTGATGTCTTTCATTAGGACCTAATCAACTTAACCTGAGGTACAAGAAAAGGTTATATTAGCTTTTGCCTTTAAACACCTGTCTTTCAGAAACACAAAGTTACAAAAACCCCATTTCATCCAGCATAAAAAAATGGGCAAATTTGAGCACCTATCCATCAGCATGATTTACTAGAAGTGGCCCAGTAGTTCGGGTAAAATAAAATTGGCATAATGGGTGATAGAATTAAGGACGAAAGGCAAGATGAGGAGCCTCTTGAAGCAACAGTGTCTTATTTCTTCTGAGGAGCTGGCAAAAAACTAGTAAACCGTAGATACCACTTCGGCATTTTGTGACTGAACTTTCAAAATGTCAATGTTATGGATTGATTACACTGGTCTGATTTTATGAAATAGAAAAAGTAACGAGCAGACCAGTGCACTTTGAATGTGCATTCAGAAATCTGCTTTAGTGGTCAGAATATACGGGGCATGCATCTGCCTCAGGGTCTTCCTTGCAAAAACTTTTCTTCTCATTTTCTATCTGTGCTACTACAATGTCTCCAAGATCAAACTGAGCCCCACCACTCAAGCTGAGTGGTGTTTCCACCAGCTTTTTTCGTAAAAGAACTTTCTGCACATTTTCACCTGTGACATTTCTGCCAATGAAATTGGGATCAAAGGAAAAATTGGATGTTCTTGGGGACCAAAATAATAGATAACAGATTGTATGCAAGAGTGCACCTCAAAACTAACAACATTTTGGCTATAAATTGTCATTGTCATTAGTTAGAAATGGACAAAAAATAATCTTGGGGTTAAGTTGATCACAGTGTGAGTATGAGCTACCAATGGGGTGCCACATGAGAAAGACAAGTACTTCCAACAATATTTCCAACAAAAGTAAAGCTTATTTGTATGTTACTGGGAAAGTGTCATTACTAGGAAAGGCATATAACCTTATCTACAATACCATGTTGAGTGGTTGAGTATGGCTACCCATCTTCTAAGAAGATGGCTTCACACTGTAACAGGTACAGAGGAGAGCTAATAGAATAATCTTAAAAAGTTTATAGTGATTAAAGAAACAATGATCAAGAAGGATGCTTCTGTCTTGAAATTCCTCTGGGAAAACACCATCCCGAGAAGAAAGCCTGTGTGAGCTACAAGGTCATGGTGGCACAACACTGAGAAAATGGATAAGCACTGGACAGACTGGAAACTGAAGAAGGCTCCTATGCAGTTAAGAAGTCATTTCTGCAGACTTCCAAGAGGATTATGGGGTAAATATCAGTCTCAGGTCCAGCCTACGTCATGGGGTCATCCTGCTATTTTTGGCCATTCCTCATTCAATTTCAGCTCCTCTGGTAGATCATTAGTACACATCTGGGCCAGGAGGTACCATCAGTAATCCTAGTATGATGAAAGATGGAGCAAAATTTCATAGTTTGTTTACATTAGGAACACTTGTTGCTAAAAATGTCTTAATTACTATATTTTAACTAATATTTCAAGCACTAGCATAGATATGTTATCTGTTCCTGATCAGCCCTCAAAGTGACAGCCAATTTATTTTGAAACATGATTTATTTTCTGATCTACATCTTGTTAAATTTCATAAAACCTAGGTCAGGCAGATCTGGAGAAAAAGTCATCCATATCTCTGTACTTGGAAAATTTGGAAGCAGAACAATGCACGATCAAAGAGTCCAAATGCCATTTTGCAACTTGTGGTCAGTAGCACGGTACACTCTCTCTCCTTCTCTGTTCTATCTATTCCTCTGGTAAATCTATATAAGATGGTTTCTGACCATAGATGTGCCACGTCTCGTATTCATGTGGTCAGTTGATATTTGGAATTGAAAAAGGCTCCATACAAAGCAAGGTGTGCATTTTCAGAGGACCACACCAGAAAATATATGCTGATGGACCACTTCAGTGAAGAAATGCCTTAAATCTAACTTGTGGGGTTTGCTATGGGAATTCAAATTAATCATTTACAAAGGTGTTAAATTAGTGTTAGAGAAGGAAAGGACGTTAAGGTTATTATAGCCAATGCATTTCAAATTGCAACTCTGTCTATAATCCTTCTGATTTACATTTAGACTTAAATACTTGTTTCATTTTTGCTAAACTAAGATTCCCCTCCCCATCTCAATTCTCTTCAATTTCTTCCATTCCAGGCTAAACTCTGTATTTAGTACAACGTCCAAGAATCTTTAGACTCTCTTTCCTCAGTACACATCCTGACTTAGCCTAATTAAAATTAAATACAAGCAAAAGGGCTAACACAGTAGATGTTGTATAAAATGAAAAGAAGTTGTGACTGTTGACTGAGTCTTTTTCTGATGTCTGCTCTGTCTGTATGTTATTGTCTTTTAGCTGATACAGCCTGAGACCCTCAGGGTAAAATCATGGCATTGCAAAAGTCAACGCCCACCCAGAACAGGAAAGCTGCATCACACTGGTATATGGTATGAATATCACAAACCTTATCCACTGTATTAGAGGACACCCTGCGCAGACTTTCTGAGCCCTGTTTGAACTTATACTATATGCTTCTGTACTAATCAAGCATTTGACTTATGTAGGGAGGATTTTAATTAATGTAAAATTAATTCAACCGAGAGTAACCTTTGAAACCGTGCTTACATTATCAGTGGCGGTTTGTGCAGGATACCTCACGGAGCTGCAATCCATGCATCCTTACATAACGGGCATTAAGAAGCAGTTGCCCAACTTCATGCAAACACCACCGACAGATGAAAACCCATGGCACAGACAGGGTCTTGAGTAATCGTCAGAGCAGTGCCAGAAAGCAAATTCTACCTGCGGAAAACCTTTTTTCATGTTAAATGCATTTCAGGGGATGCTCTGCATTTCAGTTGCTGGTAGGCAGACAGTCCTTTTGCAAGCCTTAATACAGCGTCTGCCACAAAGTGGCTTTTTGTTGTGAACTTTACATCCTTCCAACCCGTGAATACAAACTTTGACCAACACAGCCACAAAATGTGTGTGCAATTCAACTCATATCTTTACTGAGTGCAATAATAAACTTTTGGTCTAAAACAAACAGGTCATTAGCAAACAGATACTTTTGTGCACTGTGGTTACTTGGGCCTCTCTCCTCCCGTCATCCCGTTTTTCACTCACTGTTCACATGCTTAGAGTTTGATGTCTGAGTACGTCTTCATGATGCCAGGGCCTTGCAGCTTTCTCACATTTAGTACGGGTGAAGAACATACTACATTTCTCTGTGCACAATGTTTATTAGCGTCCTTTCATTATAACTGTTAATTCAGGCAATACTTTCACGTCAGGTATTAACTTAAGTCACAGGACATGTCTAAATTCAGGCAGCCATGCTCGTAGATACATGTATTGTAACTTCAAGAAACGTTATCCAATTATCTTTGTACTATCTTCAGAATATTTTTTAAAGTTGATGTAGTTTCTTGATAAATAGATCTCATTTTATACAAAAGGAGCATTCCAAGACCACTTTTAGATACTGCATATTGCAGACATTGTAGTGCTATACAGACTATTTTATGCAACAGTCACTGGTCACTTTTACATCAATAGAAATTGGGATGACTCCAAATTTGTACTGGTATAACAGAACAGATCCTTTCTCCCCAGGCATTATGAGACTCACATACATGGCAAGACATAACTATGTGGTCAGAAATACTGCCTGAAAGATGTGTAGTTTATCCCAGTTTAACTACATTACATCTTTAGAAAACACTTAAGTATTTTAAACACCATCAGGCCTGGAAGGAGATGCTTACAGGGCTTTTTTTAATCTGTGGCATTGCCTGCTTCCATGACTGAGGTGTTCACAATGGACTAAGAGGTAATTTGCTTGAATCAAAGATATTCAAACAGCAGTAAAATAGCAGTACTGGATGACTAAGGCACACAGACCTGGGCTGCTTTCAAGGGGACAGGAATGCTGAAAGAAGGGAAAATCTGATTTTTACCTTTTTCACAGCCTGATAAGAAACCACCTGTCCAACTTTATTTCTAACCCACTAGTCTAAGGAGGCATTTTATTTTCCCTTTTAAGTCTCCTGTTCTTAGGCTTCCATCTCTCCAAACACAACTGCTTGGAAACACTTAAATACATTCATTCGGTCACTGAAATACCTACTCAACAGAGCACAAAGAAGTTAAGAATTACCTAAAAACTTGAGCCCTCCTGATTCACCTTTTCCATTGTTTTTCCCTCCTCCCTCAACTGAAAGAAAATACATAATTCCTTTGGGTTTTTTTGGTTAAAACTTGCTCACAACAAAATATATCCCTCAGCTGGGAGGTGTGCAGTGAGCTAGATGGGGGAAACAATCCACCTGAAAAATAAGTCATCATCAAAACCATCATGCTGGTCCAACCATAGAGGCAGCGAAAGGGTGGGAGGAATAACTGAGGGAGGGGCAGGAGCTGCGCAAAGTGGCAGGGCCATTAAAAGCCACGTATGTGGAGTTGTGCTCAGAGAATCACATCCTACTGCTTGTGAGGAATAGCACTGTTTCCTGTTATTGAATGAGAATATAAACATGGGGGAGAGAGAGCTCCAGGAGGAAAAGAGACTTCATGGAGAATGAGGTCAAATTGCAGCTTTGAAAAGTACATTCTTTACATGATTATCCAGGTTAAAGCTTAGTTTTGTTTTCTGGAGGAGAAAAAAGGAAAATAACTTAAATACTCACAACATGCCTTTTCCTTCATTTAAATTCCCAGTTTAAAAAAAAGAGAAATTAACCAGTTTTGCTTGTATGCCAGCAGTTCAATTTACCAGAATATATTTGTGTTCATTCCCCAATTAAAACTAAATTCCCTTTGTCAAAGCCCTTAAGAGCACAGTGGTGTCTATGGGATCAATCACCAAAGCATGTTTTTCTTGAACAAGGTGTTTTCTTCAATGTGATGTTTTGCTACAAGTTACATCCAATTCAGCCATGCTTGAAAACACTGTAATTATGTCAGTCAGGAACATAAATTTTTTCTTCATGAAATAGGTTTCCAAAGTGGTTTCTACCACCTACAGTTTGGAAACCAGTATATTGTCATATAGGGCACTTTTTTTCCTTGCCTACTATTGGCAAAGTGCCATTTTATCTCTATAGGCTTGGTTAATCTGCATACAAACAGAGGATCTATGAGTACAGAAGAATCTGGGAAATGTGATGAAGCATTTATTTACTATCTTCTGAATTACTTTTGCCTTCATCTCTTAATTTTTTTAATGCTTCTTTGTACTGGTTATTCCAGAATTGTCTGTCATCTACAACATCCTAATTGTATTGCTTTAATTAACATACAAGTACAAAACATCATTCCACAGACTGATTTTTAATTGTGGATTTCTCTTCCTTGATTAAAAAATAACAATGAAGGAACACATAAAAAGATAACTGTAAAGCAGGCAGTGATTCAGAAAGAAATTAAGTACACTTTGCCCATTGTAAGACACCTGAGAAGTATGTATTTCCCACCCTTCCCTCTGCCTGCGAGAATCCTGAGCTCTATATGGCCTCTAACTTTATTTTTCCTTTTATGCAAAAAACTAATGACAAAATAACCAGTGTCTTACCACATCCAGCCAATGCTGCCAAATGTGTGGTCATGAACAAGGACATAAATAAAATCTGCCTGGATGAAGCATGATTCATATTTAGAGAGGAGGTACCCAGGAGATGTGCCAGGGATGATCTCTGTCCCCTGCTATTTTATCTGTCTTGCTAAGGCATTTCCATGGCTCCCATTACTATGCTGCCAGAATATATAGGGACATACGGCTATTCTTACAACACTCAAATAGGGTGGACAGATTACATGGGTTATCCTAGGTCAGAAGTTGGAAGCAGAACAAATCATTACACAAGCTTCACAAGCTCTTGATCAGTAGAAGGTGTTTATCGACCGTTTTTATATAAATCAACACCTAACCCCATTTCCAAAGTATCCAAGTGTCTTTCAAGCATTTATGCTAAAATAGTCAAGAAGCCCTATCTTGGAGGTTTTATTGGACGTGAACCGATGGTTGAAATGAACTGGTGTTTGACTTATAGCAGCTTCTTTTGGTATGCATCAAATGCCCTTCAGCTGTGGCTGTGAAGATATATATATTTCATAACAAGACTTCTGAATTTCTATTTTAGACAATCATTTTAATCATAGAGTCCCTAGCAGGACTGTATTTCCCCCACTGCCCATGCGGTCATAAAATTGAGTTCATTTCCGTTAGATGAAGATGTCACTAACCTACTCATGCCTTTAGGTTTTCAAAGTTAGACTATCAGAACATGCTTTAAAGCAGCGTTATACGTAAAATTGATCTGAAAGCAAAATATACCTCTTTACACGCATCAAGAAGTTATCTCCAAGATATAAATATATGAATATGATCTTGTTAATTTACTGAAGCTAGCAGTGAGATTTCTGCGTGGAGGCATGTTAACATCTACTATGAGTGGTGTAAGTTCAGGCTGATGGTTGGATGTCACCTGGTAGCTTCTCCTGTAGATGTACCCATTGCTGGCTGGCTGGCTAACACATTGTATGCCCCTTAGTCCATAAACTCTATACAGCTGCTTTGGCACAAATGGAGGAATCGTGCCCTTTACACAGTCCTTTCTGATTCCCATATGATACCATACAGTCAGAAATATTAACATATTTATAATTATTGTTATCTGTAAAATGGGAAAATACTTACCAACCTGGTAGGATGTTGGGAAAGGTAATTAACTATTATTTGAAGAAGCTCTTAAGACTGCTGAATACTAAGTCCTGCAAGAGAGAGAAATACATGATCCACTGACACTTGGTTAACACACACCCATGTCATCACCCTTGCAGCCTTTACAGCTTCACAGCCTTGGTAGTCAAAATAAAAAAGCAAGGCTGAATTGCTCAAAATTAATAATGGGTTTGGACAACACTTGGCAATGAAAAGTAATGTGTTCAGTATGTTGACATCTTTTCCCTTAAAAGAGCTAGTATTCCAGTTTAACCTAAATATTTTTCATCTAGTACCACCCTTCTAACACGGTGCATTAGTGTACCTCTCATCATTTTATTGATGCCAATGTATTCATGCTCAATAAGCTTAGTTAGCAGTAATTTGCTTCAGATTTTGTTATGAAAAATTTTTTTTAATCGTTTTATTTTCTAAATCAACTTCTATTTTTTTATTCTTGTTTTTAAAGTCACAAGGATATATTGTGGATACCTAGACAAAATCCTCATGACAGAAAACCTGTGACCAATAAAGGTACCAAAGGAAAAGCATGCAAGAAGAAAATGTCATGAAATTTCAGATGCCAAAGACACCTTCTGCAGCAATGTAATGAAGGATGTTTTCAGCATGTATTTAGTAAATTTCTACTTCTAGTGGTGACAATTTCAGCTTAGTAAAATCAGAGGGTTTGGACTGGAATTCATGGCAACAATGCTAGACAGTTTCTCAAAATGCATCCATTTGAATGGCTTTGGGAAATTATGGTTTCCACGTTTCATATCCTCATGCTGAAATACCACTATGACTATTTCAGGTGTAGCCAATGTGAGCTTTAAGATTAATTTAATACATTAACCTTAATACGGTGTGGTCAGATGAAAGAGCCAACCAATTCTAAAATGTTGTTAATGAGTTTTAATAATGCCTTGCAATAGACCTCGTAGAATATTTTTGCATGAAAGAATTGATAGCAAGTATTACCTAAAGTTAGTCTTTATGGGAATTTTCATTGTTCAGCTCTCATTTCATCTGAAAATATGAGTAATTTTGATGCAGTCACTTGCTGATAAATGAAGAGGTTAGCTCAGAAATACTGCAACACTGCCTTATGGAGATGGAGAATGAGCTCACAATTTAATAGTGTGTTATCAATGACACCTCTGTGTTTCAGGAGAGATGTAGTTCAAATGCTTCCTGCCTTCATTCTCCTCTCTGTGCTGGGATCCTCGGCTAGGTTATATGTTCTGCAACATCTGCCCTGGCATAGTGCATCTTGAGAGATTTTGTCTGAGATGATAGAAGTTCGTGCACTGAAAGGCACCTCTCCAGGTCTCTGCAGCAATATTACTGAATAGGCAAGCATTTCAGTTTCGTCTCTCAGAAATCTTTGGACAAATCTGTAAACACAGACTAACTTGTCTGTGTTCTCTTGACAGAGGCAGCATTGCACATACACATGACAGTATTTCCAGTAAGTTCAGCCATGCAGGGCAGTTTGTGGCAGAAAAGTATTAATAGATAATATAGATACAAATTCAAGTCCTGACCCTCGAACATTTGTTCAGCTGAACAGTCCCCTCTCAGGAGAGGAATCTCAGCGATGCTGAAGAGGCCTGTGACATATGTATTACTCATAAGAGCCATGGTGCAAGACTGGAAATTCACTTCCAACTCATTATGCATGTATGGGTTCAGTTCTCTTAATGGCAGGTTTACACAGATACATACATTTTAACTATACAGCAGTGGCAGTAACAAAAATCTACAAGCATTCAGCATAAGTGTAACAGTAATATACTGCAGTGACGCCTCTCCACAGCAACTGGGATGAGCTGGTAGCTGCTGCTGTGCTATACTTCAAACCAGCACTTCCCATGGAAAGGAAATAGGGCAGAATGAAGGCTGTGAGGAGTTCTCATATTTTTACACCAGCATGTCTAAATGTTGGTAACAGGCCTTACAAAATTCCCATTTCAACCCCTGGATATGCATATTGGAAAGAATAGGATTCAAAATGCAAGGACCATAAAAGGCAGTAAGAAAGAAATCTGTGCATGAATAAGAGGAAGGAAAATGTAGGTTCACTATTCAGTGGAGACGGAAAATTACAGATGAATGATGCTGAGAAGGCTGAAGTGTGTTTTGTCTTTTCATTTTCTACAACGAGCACAGAGAACTAACAATTCAGTGACTACTTTTGCTAATTCCTCAAATATCCTAGGGCAGTTTCTTCTGATTCTGATTTTCTCTGTATACATGTTTTAAAATATTCTTTAAACTGTTTTTTTTTTCTGTTTTCTGACTTAAGCTCCTACCACATAGTTAGAATTCATTCTGCTAAACTTCTGGACAGAACTAACTTTCAGATTGAAAGCCTTGAATAATTTCATTTTCTTATCATCTGCTATTTGATCTCTTTCCATGTTAAGTACTAAACTTCTAACTTGCCTTTGTCTTTCCTTTACATTTTCATTACAGAATCTTTTTGTCTTGCTTTTTATATACCCTCCCAAATATGTATCAGTTTAGCTTTCCTGATTTTATTCCTGTATTCTTGTCCTTTATTCTCACCCTCATATATGTCTCCTTGCTTCTACTTTTTATACATATTTCATTTTGATTTTCAAGTCACAGAAGTGATCCTGATGCAGCTCTGTCAGTTTTGGGGGGAGGGCATAAACATAGTTCACTCCAAATCAGAAGATTCAGTTTTTAGTCTTTTTAAGTATATCCCTACAAGAAATTAGATTATTAGATACTAATAACCAGGAAAATCCAGTTGCTGATATGCTAAGATAAAATATGACTAGTAGATAGTCAGATGAGTGAAAACAGATTTGGTGCTAATCAGCTGGGAAAGTCTGAAATAGCAGCACAGAAAACCTTTGTGGGTTCTTAATCTGGAGAAGTTAACTATCTGGGACAATATTGCATATATCATGACCACAATATTGTAACCTCAGCTCTAGCCCAAGGGGAGCTGCGATTCCATCTCCCTGGCCATGTGCTAGACCTGCAAGGTCTATGAGGTAGCAGCTGTTGCTCTCGTACACTCGGAAGGGATGGATGGTAATTTGGAGGTTTTTGAAAAAAAAAATTAATAACACAAAACTGGAGTGGACTCACAGGTCTGAACGAGTTATAGAAATGATTTGCCACACCCTGCTTTTCTACTTGCTTTCCCTGGGCTTACTACAACATAGGAAATTTTCCTAAATCCTGCTTAGTCCTGCTAATACTGACAGATTACTGAGAGGCTAAGGAAAAGCTGAACTGGACTGAAGGGCAAACGTACTGGGTGAGTTTCATCCAGCTCAGCTTCTACATCTATATCTGTACCTCACTCTGGAAAGAAACATTCATTTCTAGGGCACAGTTCATCTGACCCCAAAGCAGATGCCTCGAACATTCAGGTGCATTGCTCGTAACAGGCTCTGAAGGACGCTGCTTCTCCTCACCGAATAAAAAATTAGTTTAAGGTGACTAGCCCAAATATAGACAAACCACTGACTTCTAGTGATGGGCAGAGTAAACCCTATATTAGTTGCCAAGCCTTGACAGTATGGTACAAAGCAAATAAATGAAGATTTTACAGAGATGCATAGCACTGACATGAAGCCCTCAGATATTTGTAGTTACACACTGCAACAGCTCAAGGCAGTCAAAGCCTGGACTTTGAAATATGAAACTATAAACAACTTCAGACTGATCATCAAAGGCTTTAACCAGCTCAAATCTATTCCAGCAGTACTTTGCAGCTGGGCTCCCATCTTCCCTGCAGGGTTGCTTCAGTCCTTGTAGTAGACATTATCCTCCCACTGACGATCTCCAAGGATCTAGCTGTGATGGAGCTAATTATAGGTAATCTGCTGATGTATGATTAAATATGCTCGCCAGCACAATTTGCAGGTTGCGTGGTATGCTCTGCTATGCCAAGCAAAAGAACCTGTCATTGAACAGGAATAAATACCAGCTCGGACTGCAGGAGATTAGCGATTTGAAGCACCTGTTGTGTGACAAAGACATCCAAGCTGGGATGCCAGTTCAAACAAATTCCCTTAAAGAGAGGATGCCTTGTCACATATGTGTTAGGAAATACAATTCTTCCTTAATCACAATTAAGGAATCATTTCTTAATATTTACGTTTTACTACAGACCAGAGTGGGCAGAACTGCTAATCCACCCACCGTGCTAGATGTGCTACAAATATAGTAAGAGACAATTCTTCCACTAAGGAGACTGGAAGCTAAAAATACAAGGCAGAGGCTGAAGGGCAGCCAAAGGCACAGAGTGATACTCTGTGTCTGTGATCATAGGGCTGGTCTGTGCCCAAGGACTGTTCTCTGTCCCCACAGCACTGCTTAAATACAGCTCAGAGTGACTGTGGAAATGACAAAAGCCTGTAGACATTGTAGAAAAAAAGTTGCATGGAATGATGTCCTTCACACTGCCCTTAAGTTAACACAAAGCCGAAGACCTCGATCAGTGCAAGATTGCATGAGTTGCTGGCTACTTTTCTGTAAAATGGATGGCAGAATCTGCTTCTAAATGACTGACTCTACCAGCACTGTCTGAGGACTGATAAAACCAGTAGTGGGATTTGATTATGAGTAGTCTCAAGTTGGATCAGAAAGTTGTTTTACAGAAACCATTGTGTTAATCACCAAGTGAGCCTTTGGAGAGGTCCAAGGCACTGCAAAAATCCCTACTGAACTGGGCACACAGGCCTGGAAAGGGGCTTTCTACTGCACCAAAGTTCCCAGAGTGCCTCCGGTCTGAACACAAGGAGCTGCAAGAAATAGGAATACCTTCTACGTAATAACACAGAGTGATTCTGTCTTCTATACCGAACAAAAAGTAACGAATACAAAACCAAACATACCTTAACTGCTGAATCCTGGTGGGAAAGTCAAGGTGAAATTATGTCCTCCCGAAAGTTTATGCGACTGTCAAAGACACACAGAGCTCAAAAATACACAAGAGACCCCCAGTGAGCACCGTGAGTTTCAGAACAAAGTCCAAAATGTTCTGTTCAAGTCATTTCTTTGAAGTTGCCATCAAAAATGAAGCAGCTCAATGAAAAAAACTGCATCAAAGTACTAGTAATAGAATATGAAAAATCCAAATAAACTACATGAGACTTCTGATTCCCTGTGCCAGGGCTAGCATGTAGCATGTACGTAGTTGAACGTAACAGGATTTATTCCTATCCATGGACTACTCAATGTATTTATGTTTGGAATTGATCTATTGCACAATGCAATGAATAACACAATAATAACAGAGAATAAATCAGTTTCCTTGGCACCAGGTTCTGGATAGTAATAACCTGCAAATAATACATGACTCATTGGCAATTCCCTTTCATACACCAGTCTAAAGCGAACAATATTGAAGTTCATTAAATTATGCCCATACAGTCAGCTATATCCTGTTCAGATAACCAGCTTCTATAGGTGCTGGCACTGAGGTATTTTGTCCACTAACCAGGGTCCTGAGCCAAAGATTATTAACCAAAAGCAGTTACAAGAGAATGATGAACATGGCATAAGTAAAGCAGTATATTTAGGCCATTACATCTATGATGAAACAACTGATAACACGTAAAAGCAGAGCATGACCTGTAAGTGAATTAACAGCTACCTATTTTACAGGTGGGAGAGAATTAGTTTTTTCCAAAAAGAAGGTGGCAGGCAATTTGTTTCGGAAACAATCCATGCCTGCAACGTTAAGATCATAAAACTTAAGCCACTACCATGGGTTGTTTCAACAAGAACATCAGAAGACATGCCACCACATCACAGGAGAAGTCCTGGCCTCCTTGATATCCCATCAAGAAATGTCTCAGTTCTGAGCCTTGCTTTTTACTCCTGTTTGGGTTTGTAAGAACAACACTGGGAGTAGAAATTCACCACAGGGCAGGCAGGTGGTGGACACAACACACTTCCAAACATGGCATAGTTAATTACAGCCCTGGAATCACACTCAATTGATAGGGTAGGCCAAATAGATTCTGGGGTTTTTTAATTGCTTGTTACTATATTAATGTTACTTTTATAGTGATTAGAAAAGATGTGACTCAGAAATCAGCCACCACAGGAATGACAAACATTTCAAACTGGAAAGAAATGCACTGGTCTTTCCTGATGCAGATCCACCAAGTGGTAAGGCGGTGAAAATGAAAGGGAATCTTACAGCAGATAAAATATTTTATTTAGCCCATGCATGTTATTAAATATCTATTCGATATGAGTAGCATAGAGTCTTGTGGGAAACAAAATTGATGAAATCAGGTTCACCGCGCAAGCAGTTCAGAAAGACCAGACCCTTCTAGAGCTGAGAACCCAAGTGAGCAGGTCCTCACTGTTGCGGCAGTGTCGATTCACATTATCCGCGGCTGAGTGTTGGCTGATGGGTGTACTTACACCCCCAACTGAACACGCGCACGCCGGCAGACATGCACCTCTGTCCTTATTCGGGATCACATACCTACACAGCATCATACACACACTGAAGAAGACCCCACGCCCCTCCATGGTAATTTTCTGGTCTGTGCTAAGAGCATATCCCCCACTGCTTTGTGCTAATTTGGCCTCCCAGCCTATTTCTTTTTTCTCATTCGTTTACCTGCTTGCATTTCTTTTGCCTTTCAGTGTTTTTCAAGAACAAATGAATGCTATGCAAAAGCTGTGTTATTGCAATGTTTACCCAGCAAGGTCAGGAAGATGGCAAAAGCTATCTGGCATACAAAGATGGGGGAGAAGTGCAAACAAGAGCAGTCATGCCAGACACTTTCAGAAGCATAGCCAAATGCAGGGTCAGGGAGACCAGAACAGTTAAAATCAGTCAAAATGTCCTATCCTAAGCACTGCAGTAACACTCCAGAGATCCTCATGTAAATCATCACCAATCTCAAGAGGCTAAAAATATGTTTAAATTTTCACTCACACTGTGTAAGAAAAATGTTTTCACATCAGAAGCAGATATTTCCTAGCAGAAGTTTTTTCACCACAAAACATTATCTAGATCTCCTACAGGTAAAAGCAGGATGCGGAGGGTGACTATTCTTCCGCTCCCTCCCAGCTGCTAGTTGGCTATTTAGAAACTCATTAACTTCCTCAAGAGACCTTGGCCCTAATTAGTGCCTGGACTGATCAGCCTGCCCCTTTCTCCTTCACCTCTGCCTCTCAGAGCCTTCCACAATGATTAATGGAAACCATACTCCTTTTGTGCAATTTTAAAAACGGAGTTTCTTGAGCTATCAGAATCTGCACGCAACTTGAATTCAGTTCTGCCTCGGAGCTTACCAGACCACTCTAGAATTATCCAGCTTGCTTTGACACCCTAATTCTTCATGTGTACACATATCACTCTTAAATCCTTCTCTACATCAAGCTCTGTAGTTTCCTTTTCTTTGCCTTTTGCACAACAGAATGTTTTAACTGCAGTTGAAGTGTCACCAGGGCCATTCAGCCAACTGTACTGTTGATGCCAATCCTGCAGTCTTTTTAACACCATCAGTGAGAGGGAAATGAACAAAAAAATGACTAATTCCATCTTCCAAAATTATAATGTATTTTGTATGTAGATATGTACCTATACACTCCATAATGGTGACAAAACCCACTTATCAATGTAATAGAAAAACAAGAGGACTCCTCACTTTACTTTCTGTCTAAATGGATGCAGTTAATAATGTTAAGTTCAGTAAGGTTATGAACTTAAAGATAAACAAAATGTAGAAAGCAAAATGGGAAAAGGTATGATTGCAAAGCACAAGCACAGTCTTACTCAGGCACTTACACGGTTTAATGCATGTGGCCAGCTTATGCAAAATGTTTTCTGAATTTCTCCCAATTTCTCAGAAATATGTTTTGCATTCGATATGTCTGCACAAGAAAAAAAATGCTGCCATGCCCTGAAACTGGTCTTTTTGGCTGACTGGACATGGGTTCCACTGCTGCATAGCCACAGGTGCACTCATCGTCCAGCTAAAGCCATCCTCTTCCCAGGTAACTGTGATAGCCCTTATTCATCAAAATAAGGGGAAGTATTGTCCTTGCACGTGGACTATTAAAACAGTCGGTCCAAGGGCTATAAAGTAGTAATACTTCCCTAACACCTCTCTAATTAATATAATTACTGTAAATGCCACCTAAAGACTCTTATCTTATTTTGGATATGCACACAGATCTTCCATTGGCATTACAGGAAGACAAACTGAAGCCATTATAATTCATTATCATAATTATATATTAATGATAACCCTAGATTTTTTTTCCAAAACAATGTTTGAAAAACATCATCACTACAACAGAAATCCCAGCAGGAGTGAGGATAGTGATCTCCTGAAGGGTATCCTACCTGTAGCAATTAAATGAAATTGTAATCAACAGATTTCTCAGCTCAAAGACAGCCTGGTGAAAATAATGAAATATTTTAACAAAACATGATGCCATGACACCCAAGGAACTTCTTAACATTATATCTAAGAGAGGCATGAGGCTACAAGGCCCATTTAAAATAATAACAGTCAGTAACTTGTTAAAAATGTTCCTGTTCTGGCATCCTTACCTTGAGTAGTCACTTATTTACCAAGCTTGAGCTGCAGGTATGGTCAAACCACTGATTAAACATTTCCTGAATTCTATTGCTGTTTTCCTTAGGATTCCATATTTATGTATCCAAACCACACTTGCCTATTTTCTGCTTTCTCACATTCTCATACACAAATTTCCAATTCTGTATTAACTGTCCTCTGTATTCAAACACAATTTCTCTCACACACTCAGGCCTTTTCAATTTCTTAAAGGACAGTCTTTAAAAAGAAACATACTGAATAAGTAGACGTTTCCCTCCACCCTTCGTAAGTAAAAATTTCAGTCTATGTAATTCTTGGGAAAAAAGACTTCTGCTTCAGAGAATTCTGGGGGACAGAAAACTTTCCCAAACAAGAAGTGCTTCCAGCTTTGTCAGCACAACTGATCAAATATCAGAATTTCCAGCCTGAAGAACATTTCCACATTCATTCTCTGCAGAATTTGGATGCAAAGTTGAAATAATGAACTTGACAGAAATAATGATATATCCTACACATATATACTCTTCTGATGGAATGGAGCATTATCTCCTTACCAGTTCTTATTTTTAAATAACTTAAGGACAACAGTTCATCTTCAGACTGAACACCGCTTTTCCGAATGGCCCTCTGTGTCAGTATTCTCAGGGCAATGAATCTAAATCGCCCTCAGAAATGATGGAGGCTCCCTGTACTTGCAGGATGACGACCAATCTGAAGAATACGTGGTGGGCTCAACAGCCTTGTTGTAAAGTAGTCTTACTGCAGGCAAAGTAGCTTCATTGGAAAAGGTACTTTGTGAAAGATAGGAGTTATTTTTAAAAAAAGCTGTTCTGCCTGAAACTTAAAAGTGCAATAGATTTATTTGGCAAATATAGATGGAGACACTTCCAGTGCTGAATAATAATGACAAGCGGACCATCAGTTTTGCAATCCTGAAAATCACTAGATTTAGATTCCTAAATAGCTTCTTTTGAAAATATGAATTCACCATCTAAATCCCTTAGATCAAAAAAATTTTAAAGCTACTTAGGTGCCAAGTCCCCCTAGAGTCAAGATATTTGACCATAAACAGGAAGTTTTGAATAGAATAGCTATGTAATTTCAAAAAGCATTTCAAAATTAGAGCATACTGGCCAGGCAGCAAAAGCTATTACCATCACAATAGTCAACCACATAAATAAATCATCAGCATGATTGATCTCGGTGGCCTTTAATCCCAATGGCTCTTTTCCCAGGCCATCTAGGACACTTTGTCCAGCATGTTAAATCTAAAAGATAATAACTATTGTAGATAACACCGCTGTATACAGCATTTAGGTACAAATATCAGGGCACGTCCCTGCACAAGAACTACTTTGTCCACTAGTCAGGATGCCCCCAACTTTGGCATGGATGGACAAATAAGGAGATAAGAGGACAACAGGAGCTGCCCCTTCTTGTGTGATGTGTGCAAAATGAGAGGCAAGGACAGTCCATGCATCGGGGAAGGCTGAGGCAGGTCCCCTTGCACACTGAGCCGTGGAAACCTCCCTGAAGAAGGCAGAGAAATGAAATATCAAGGTACAGTTTCCCTCTTTCTCCTTTGAGCTTCTGGGGCCTCTGAGAAGCAAAACTCAGGCTCTACCTGGCATCCTCACTTAACTTCAAGAGAGTGTAGTTAGACTGAAACTAAGGGGTCCAGGCTGGCTATGACTGCGCAGTAACAACAGGCAGCGCAAGAGCCTTTATGTCATTCTCTTTGGATGGTAATGATTAAAATAGCTGATGAAGTGCAAAACCATGCATGAATAACCTGGGATCATAGCAACAGCCTGGGGCCAAGGAACCATCATCGGCTGCCCAACATCAACTACTGTCTCCCTGCCCGCAGAGTCTTTCCTGGCTGATGGCATTCTCCTGGTGAGAGGAGCAGAGGCAGGGAAACCACCACTGAAACCCTGCACAAAGTGAAGGAGTGTTGGAAGGAAAGATTTACAAAAAAAATCTCACACACAAGCATCTTTAAGTAGCATTGGCAAAGTCATGAAGTGAAGGAGACCGTACGAGCATCAGTGTTTGCTGAGTTCAATGAAAGTGGTAACTGAACAGAAGGGTGGTGGGAGAGGAAACATTGAAGGAGGTGTGAAGATGCGAAGCCAGCCCACAATACCAGAAGGTGGCATTACATAGTAACAACTGCAGATAACGTGGTTTTAGTGGCATATTGGACAGACCATAAGGGTTGCAACTACAGGAGGAAAAAGACTAGAAACAGGAGAAATGAGCTGGCATAGGGATTAACGATGCTGGTGGAAAAGGAGACTGAAAGGTTTGAGGTCATTCTGCAACTGGAGATCTCAGCTGAGTTGGCTCCTTAGAGTGGGTGAAGGAGGAGGGGAACATGTGGCATTTGTTGTCCTGGAGAGGAATATCTTTCTAAATTACTTGTTACTAGCCACAGGATTAAGGCTTGGAAGAGAAGTCAAAAATGTCTGGATGATGAAGTTTATTTCACTGGTATCTGCTATTCCCGAGTGATGTAGGCTTTGATCTATTCTATTTTAAATTACCTGACTATAAATTATCTACATTATTAGTTAATGAATGTATCCCCAAAGAAATTATTTCAAGGAAATTATGTTTACTTTCATGTCATTGCTTGTTTGCCATATTGAAATGATAACACTGAATATTATTATGGATAATGCAAATAATCAGAACAGGCCCATGAAAGGTCCATGAGATGGGGGAGCACTCAGAGGAGGGTGAGATGTCTTCACCAGATTTTGTATCAGTGTGTGAGTCACTTTGCTTTTCTGTGTCACGTGTTGTCTGTTTATAGTACACCACTAACACCATCTCCTGGCCAGTTGGTGTCTGGAGTGAAATCTTTAGAAAGATTTCTGAGAGCCTGGAATGAAAGGTATTGCAAACCTAGAAAATATTATTTCTCCCATATCTTATATACATTCATATTCATTGACTTTACATATGCCAAAATAATACCTAAAGAAACCCCACAGAATTAGATGTAGGATGCAAGCATTTCAACTACCTTTTTTTTTTTTTTCCCCCCAAACTGTTTCCAGCAAAGTGTATCAGAATAGTCTAAAATCAGAATCACCTTTTCAGAACTGACCATTGATTTGGGTATGCTTTGTTTTGAGACCCACTGAGAAAATCAAAACTGAAATTAAGGAGAAGCCTGTGAAAACAGACCCTTTTCCAGTGTTTCAAGTTCAGCACTTTAAACCTTACACACTTTCTGAAACATCGCTAATGTATCTTCACCACCTACTGCTATCAAAAGATTCAGTATTTCCTGATCTTTTAACTCATGTTTTAGATATCAAGACCATCCAGAGATGCAAAGAATAACACTTCAGCTTTATGTGCTTTTGGTACAACCAAACACTCAAAAGACCAAGGTCTGTCCAGTTAACACTTACTGAATTTATCCAGTGCTTTTCAAGAATTTAAGACAAGGCTTTGACAGCTTCTTTATCTTTCAAAATCTTAAATACCTGTAGATGTCCAACATAGCATGTTAAGGAGTTACCGTGGAAATTGCTCAGTGGTTATTGTTCACATATATCAATTGACCCAGACACCTGTCATTTCAAGATCATTTAAGAACTGACACAACTCAAGGAATACACCTTCTTAGCTTTGGCTTTAGAGACTGTTATTTCCAGAAAAATCAACAGAATCAGTAACTTGTATTTTTGCCTTTAAATTACTTCAGGAACATAGTATCAACTTCTAATTTTAGCTAATCCCAGAATAAACAAACAGCAGCAGAGCCTCCTGCGTCATTAACAGCATAATCAATCTGGAGCCTTCAGCACAGTGTGTCCTAGAGAATTCAGTACTTGGAGCTACAGTGGGTTTCAGAGGAGAACAACCCTATGAATCCCTTGGAAGGTAATCAGATTCTTGTACTCCTGAGGGATTTTTGTAGGAGAACTGCAGTGTCATACTTTCTGGAATAGCTTGTAGGAAATACTATATGAATGTCTCTGGTGTATTATAATTGCAAACATTTTGCAGATGACCACAATGCTCTGTTCAGCCAGCTTAGACTGAAATTATCACTTTCTGAAGAGTGCATACATCATCCAATTACATTGCTGTGAGCCACAACATAAAACAGAAATAGTAATTTTAAATGCTAGCCAATAGTACTTATGAACATCATACAAGATGGTCAAATAGGTTTTGAGTGAATCAGTGCAACACCAGCTACAGCCCAGCAGAAAAAAAAGGTGTCAACTTTCTCAAACTTGGCTATCAATCAGAGGAAGCCTGTGAACATCTCTGAAGAGCTGTATGTGGGCCATAACACAGCCATCTCTTGCATTTGGTGTTTCAGTGGTTCTCCAAGAAATCCTATCTTCAAACAGCCAATTAAAAAAGGAAGATCTGTTTTTTATTTGTGATTGGTTGAGTCATAAAGCAACAAGTCTATGAATACCTAATTGAGTGCCTGAAGCCTCTAGACTCGATTGCTCTGCTTCATCCCACCACATGGAGCCTGCAATATCTCTCTACTACCGTAAAACATGGTGAATGGAGAGAACCATCTCAATGTATATCATCATTAGTGTGTTGGTGCAATTTGAAGAAAACTGTATCCTTTAATTGATCTGAAATTTGGTCTGTTATCTATGTGAAGTCTCAGAAAGTGATGTTTTTGGAGGCTGAATGCACTAAAGGCTATGTCTTGACAAAGTGGGAAGAAAAACTTTGTTTATGGCACCAGAAGAGGAAAATCCACTGAGACACTCATCTGGTTGTTGTGAGTCATCAAGTCATTGTTAATAAACCATAAGGTCCAGTGTGAATGGTAAACTGACAGCAGAGGGAGTTTAGTACTTTAGGTGGTAAAATAGCCCCTGAGATAAATGGGAGTCATCTGTTCCAGAAGACATGGCCTGAGAGTCCAGGCAATCATCCTGCAGCTTCCCAGAAACCTTTTCTTATTCACAGGACAGACCCACCCAAAGTTTGCTTGGGTAGCTTCTCCTCCAAGCTGCTTACTGTTTCAATGACACAGGGGAAATAAAAGCAGCATGGCCAGCTCAAGAGCCCTACACTGGGCTTGGCCTTTCTGTGGCTCATTTCTGTTATGTGCAAAACAGAGATAACGGTACTAAGATCATGATAAGCATTATTATGATCACTTTACAAGCACAGCACAAGCTAATTAATACAGTTAAGTTTGATACATGTAACTCTCAAAGCCACGTTATTCTTCATAACAAAAAGATCCCTTTCACAGCGAGAGAGACTGTCTCCAAGCATGATGCTATCTGCCTGCTGAAAAATCACCAACTTTTAAAAATGGCGACAACACTAGTATAATGGATAGAGTGTGCTAAGAAAAGTAGGTCTAAGAATGAACTAGCAGGATTATGTAGCTTGAGAAACCAGAACTGTGATTTTGATCAGCAGCTGCTATTGATAGAAGTGCAGAGGGTTGTGCTTGATTTGAGCAGGCAGCACTACAGATACTGAAAGATTATTTAATAGGGAAAACGGCTGGATCTTAACTCTTCAAAGGATAGGAATTATGGTGAGCATTTCTAGAACCCGATTTTTACCAGTCCTTCATGTGTGCAAGCCTGTCCAGAACCCACAAAGCAGGTTTATAATTCAGCTGGTTCAGACCACCAGATAATTAGGAAGTTGGCGATGGGCTCTGTAGCGCAGTTAAGAGTAGAGGTATTACAGAGGGAGCATGGGTACTCTGGGCTCCCAGGGCAACACAGATTGAAAATCTGAGGAAAGGTTTCTAGGCTTGGGAATGTGAATGGATAGAGGCACTTCCAAGCTAGGTGGCAATCAAGTCCTTTATTATAATTCTGCATTCCTCAGTTTGCCTCTGCATTTTTCTTTGCTTTGTTTTTGGGTTTGTTTTTTGGTTTTTTTTTTTTTTTTAATTTAACCATATTTTTAAAATAAGCAGCATACATTTGGGGTTAGTTCCTCAGTAGTCAATGGAACTGCCACTGAGGGACACCAGAGGAGAAATTTGCCTTTAATATATTTTTAATGCCTCGCTGCACTGCAGTCCTTTTTAGTCAGCTCTTCTGTAGCAAAGCACGTTGGCAGGGTGAGCAGCATTATTTATGGCCAACGTATCATGGCCAGGAATCAGGCAGAAGATCAGACAGCTGCTACACGCTCACTCAAAGCTGTAGTGACATACCCCAACCCAAGCTGAGAAACATCATATTGCTGCAACCTTCCCAGCACTAGTAGGATAACATCCAGAAAAGAGAGGATTACTGGAGCAAGAGCAACAGTTACTGTGGCAGAGCCAGCTGCCAACCTGAGAAGATTAAACTAATGAATGACACAAAAAGTCCATTGTACCTTGTTTCTCACCTTCCTATTAAAATCCTCCCCCTTCACCCCCCACCCCACACTGCCAAGAGATCAAGACATGTTGTTGAGATAACAAGAACTAAAAGGCTTACAAGGTGTTATACAGGACAGCATGGTTGACATCCAAAAAAGCACTTAGGCACCTCAGAAGCGATTTAGGCCACATCCAGGTGATTCTAGAATGCTATTCCCCAACAACATTATTCCGCTACAAAACACTTAATCCATTTATTCTCAACAGAAAATGCCTATAGTTCTACTACGGCACATACCAAGTGGGACAGCAGCACTGATTACAGCTGAGCCCAGCAGCCACAGCCACGGTCTCTTCAAAGGACAGCTGGAGGAGACAGGCCTGGTGGTCATAGCCCTTGCCCGGAACTATAGCAAATCAGATGCAATTCTCCTTGCCTGTAGAGTTCAAAGCTATTTTTCCCCAGAAGTGCTCTAACTTCTACCTAGCAGCTAGCCTTGGGCACTCAATGAGCAATTTGAGGGTGCTGTACCAACTGGAGCAGGCTCAGGCACGTGCACCACAGAGCATGCAGGGCTGCTGAGACTCTCAAGGCAAACAAAAAATGAATGTCAAGCCAACCAGAGCAGTGTGCCTGGTTGGTCTCAATTCAGATGCCCACACACAGACATCCAGTGGCATTTAAGAAGTCCTTGAGTATCCTGCCTGGCCTCCAGATCCCCCTCCAAAAGTGCATGAGTCTCCTAGAGGTCCTGTGTCACAGCTGCGGATATCTTGGCCACCTTACAGCAACTGTTAATGTAATACATGCCTCATTTAGGCAAATGAATCAAGTGCCTGGCAAGTTTAGGCATCTCCAAAAGGTGGCAGTCCAAGGATGGTTGTGCTCTCACGTGACCAGTTAAGTCATCAGTTCTGGTCTTGCATGACCTGTTTTATGTGTCTCATGCCTTTATTAAATCAAGTTCCATGCCTTTATTAAATCAAGCCCCAAATCCTTATCCTGCATAACTAGCTAGCTCCAAGACAGCCCATAGAAAAATATGCCAAACAAAACACTTACCCCCACAAAGGCTTCAAGGAAACTCAGCTGGAAATCGATGCTTTGTTCCAACAGTAGTGAACTCCAGGTAGAAATTTGCTGGAGAAGCTTCCAAAGAATAATACTCTGAATGTGCTGGCAAAGCTAAACAGCAACAGGATCAGGCATTCAAATGAACATGAAATATGATTATTTACTTCAGCCACAATTCTGTGTGCAGCGACATTTGGTGTTGTAAACGTCTGTGTGAATGCCTTGGACAGCAGAAATGTCGAGGGAATGCTTCTTCAGCTGAGCATCTGTGCTCACCCACACCCCAGGGAGTGCATGTACCAACAGCAGCACTGTCTCGCTAAGCGTATGGCTCTAGGTGATTGCTGAAAAATTATGATTCAGCATTACATAGTTACACAGACAGACAGGTGATGCATGAGGAAGTTTAGAGCAGAAGACTGTCTCTTCTGGTGGCCCAAACCTCCATCTCTGATGGAGAGTGACTCCCTCTTCCACTAACATGACTTCCTCTAATTTCCTCTGCTTTTGTGTGGTTATTGAAGAATGTCAGTCACCTGAGGACTTACGTGCAGGGTATCTGTGGGTCCCAGGTGCTCTGTTACGCACCTGCACAGTTCTATCATCTGCTCAGAAGGCTGAAACATCATAGAATAGAATCACAGAATCATAGAATTGTTTAGGTTAGAAAAGACCTTTAAGATCATCATGTCCAACCATAAACCCAACACTGCCAAGTCCACCACTAAACCATGTCCCTAAGTGCCACATCTACACGTCTTTGAAATACCTCCAGGGATGGTGACTCAATCACATGCTGAAGTGACCAGCCACGTGCCATGAGTAACTAACTATTGGAAAGGAATTTATTCCAGAAAAGGCAAAACAATGCTGAAATCCATAAGGTATTTATGACTCGAGGCAATAAGTCTATGCAGCACAGCTGTAGACTCGGGATCCAGGACTGTAGCAACACAGTGCTCCATTTTGAACAGGCCCCATTAACTCAGATCAGGCCCAATATAAATGCAGTTACCATGCTTCCAGACCCAGCATGGATGTCTCCACACCTGTTGGATAAATACACTCCTTATCGCAGACAAAACTGGGTATGCCAGGTTTTGGTTCGAGGTTGGAAACACCATCATCAATTCATTGCAGCCTCTAGGTGAATGTCACCAGATCTCACTCCTCCTGGAATCAGCTAGTGGATCCTCATTACCCCATAAAGTCCTTCCATATAGCTAAGGGACTCTTCAGGTTTATTGTCTTATCCAAAACAATCCAAATTGGATGTCACAATATCCCTTTGCTGCTTCAAACAGCAGAACCTCCTTTTCTTCATGTAAGAACCAGACAGCAGATATTCGCACAGCTTTCCATTACAATGCAAGGAACAAAGCTGGAGAGACAAGCTGCCCTTGTAGGTGAAATTCACAATAAGGCCTTCATTTGCTCTTTGTCGAAATCTTTACAGATACTTAGATTGCCGAGATTATTCAATGGGCTTGGAAAGAGTCAGGGAAATGCAACAAACCTGCTTTGCAATTTAATGGCTTTCCTTTTTCTGTGTGTGCAATTACTGAGAGAAACCTAACCCTTCCCAAGCCTTCACCTTTGATCAGAGCAGGTATCAAATGCTGTTTGACTTAGGTACATTTTGTGCTTGTTTCTTATGCAAATGCAAACTACCATACACCAGCTGGCACTTTTGCCAAATTTGTTTCGTGGATGTCATTCTGTTTTCTACCTTTCACCTAAAAGGGGTATTATGTACATGGAGATTACTTTTCTGTGAGAAGATACTGAGAGATTTATTTTCTTCCAAAAAATTATGGGATGAGATCCATCTTGGAGTAATTCCACTGAAACCTGTAGCCTTACACCAATGATTATTTAATTACATTATTTGCTAAAAATCATGAGAACAAAGCTAATCTGTGTTTCAAGTGCTTTGTTAATGTTATGGCGAGACTGACCACTTACATAATTTTTAGCGAGGCATTTAGCCTGTGCCTAATCAAGGTTACACGAACATCTTATGCTCCAAATCAGCCCTGTGTGGGCAGACCTGAGAGACCAAGTCCAACCCCAGCGCTCAATCCGATCCCTTGAGCTTGAAGAATTGGTTTGTACAAGGCTGCGAGGCCTTTCTCATGCCCAAAGTCACAAGCTTTCTCCTGCAAACCCTCCCCTTGTTTCTGGGCTGTATATACTTGACAACAGCATGGCTCAAGGTCTCACCAGTCCCCAGTTTCAGGTTGCAGACCAAATACACACTCACACACACAGAAAGACAAAAATAAGTGAATGTTTACACAGTCTCTAGTCAGTCAGAGTTGGGCTTTGGAAATCAAGTTTGGGCCTCAGTGCCTGCAGAAGGATTTGGTGTGAGGATATAAAACAGACACCTGGAGTTAAATCTTCCTTATTTTAGGATTTCTGATGAGGATAATCCCTAGTTAGGTCACCCCAAATCATTTATGAGCTTTGGTTCTTGTTCAGTGGATTATTCTTTAATTCAATTAAAATAACAGCAAACCCCATCAATGGATTTTATCCATGTGTACATCTTTAAGTAATCTCATTTAAATCAGAATGTGATGGCTTGCAGGATTTGGCTCACAAGAATAGTGGGAGCTGCCTATTTAACATTATGTGCTCTGTATTGCAATCCTTACAAAGCTTCAGGTCTAGCTTCAAGTTTGTTTTTTAAACTAAGCACAGAAATTTATAGGCTTTTTAACCTTTCTTTAGAGCTTTGGATCAGTTTGCAAGAAGCAGAAGTCACCCCAATTATTTATAAACATCTTCACATCCTTGTAGATTTACCCTCACCCCATCATCGCTGGGTGAGAGCTAGCATCCCTTACAATGCACGGTGTAGTCATGGCCATGCATTGCTAATGCTATCTGGCTTGAGACACTCCTTGTAGTCTGGATTTAGAGAAGTGAATGTTCTCCTGAAGATGTGCCCATAAATCTCACCCACAGGAACACCCACAGGAGAGCTGCAAACTTGTTGCCCCGCATCTCAGGTCAAGGTCAGGGCCACTGTGCTCTTCCATCCCACTCCCCGCTCCCTCAAAAACACCAGACTAATGAGTGGAACTGCTTTACTGCTGTATAACCCCATATGCCAAAAGTTGCTTGAGAGAAGGCAGGCCACACCCCTGCCACGGATGGGGCAGAATGAGGCTCTGTCCATTGGGATAACTCCATAGAAGGAGACACCAAAACCGCCTCTGAGGAGCCCCACAGGACTGGGTCCCACAGGCAAAGTCAGTGAGGTCCTCTGCGTTTTATGACTCAAGCCAGAGATCAGAGCATACGTAACTCAACAGCACTTGGATCTGGGTGGGTACACTCATGCCCAAATTTGAGGTCATGGCAGCTGACACAGCAACACTGTTCACGGCCCACATTTTTTATGCAGGCATGTAAAACAGCAGCAGCATACCCAAGTCCTTTTTCTGGGCCTATCACTGTTGTTCACACAAACAGGATGTAACAGGTCACCCGAAAATTTTACCAGCTGACCATGACTGTCACACGGCAACCACATGACTGATGGTCATATGAAGAGCATATGTGTTTCAGTTTTCTGTGCAATGGTCAATTTTACACATTCTATAGTGTAATATTTAATGTATATTACACAGTCTTATACACACATAGTATTATGCATTATTATTATATAGCATGATACTTAGGTTTATGGAAGATCCCACCTAAACTCAGATTACATGCCTGTGAACTTTTAGAAAAAATAAGTAAGTAAAACAACCCCAAAGTGGGTATATCATCTGTGGAAATTAGTTTTGTCCACTTGATATTGTCAAGAAGCCATTTGAGACAGGCATCTAATTCCTATAAATTCCTATAAACACATTTTCACTGAATTCTAGAAGGCAACTGTTGTTTCACCTCTGCAGAAAATCTACATTTCCCTAATTAACTTGTAAAACAAAGATTTTCTGTGAGTTATATACCTTCAGCAGATTTCTGTTCATTTATTTTCAAGATCTGTAAAAAGCCACCATAGAAAGACTTTTAAAAAAATCAAATAGCAGCAATACAGTCCCATCTAGAGGAATAGAACTGCTTTTCTATAACTCTTTTTTTTCCTCCCACACTGGACAATACTGGCGGGTTGAGATTTAACCAGAGATGGGCTCCTTTTACAAGATTGCTTATATAAAGCGAAGATAACACCAGCCAGGTTCATTTGAAAGAAGACGTCTTGGGAAGAGCCGACAGCACAGCTATTGGAATAAGACCGGAATGAAAATCTGAAATACTTAGCCTCTTTCCATCTCGTAGGTATTATACTTTATTTCTTGTAGAATGCATAGGATTATAATTAGAAGGAATTGTCACTGAAATTGACTGTATGAGCCTTTTATAAATATTACTGAATAGAGGCTGAGTGAAAATGTTGAAATTGATTCTCTTTGTTGGAAATACTTCATCAGGAAGATGTTTTTTTCTTTACCTAAATGACATTTGTCACTTCTGAAAGTCTGCTCAGCAATGTGTGTATGAAGGCAGACACTAAAGAGTGTCTACAAAGGGAAAATATGAGAACTCCAGTCCCAATCCCACAGGCTGTACATGCTTCTCCCTGTGGGAAACAGCTTGCAGGTTTGAGGCCTTAAGTGGAAATGTAAATTACTGCTATGTATATTTTCCTGACAATGCAACAGTTAGCAGTAACGGAGAAAATTCATAATTTACTAAAACTGAGCTACATGAAGTTAAGATTATATATAATCAGGATAGCCATCAACACAGAGAATAGTTTCACCATTAAATTTAAAAGCACAATATGTATGTTATTGCATCATATTTCTTCTAGTAATTTCTATTTCCTCTTTTTTCAGATGCCATTGTTTCAGTTTCATTTGGCTATACTAACACGTTAGGTTTAGACTCTTTACAAGAACAAAGAAAACCTAGAATAATTCAAAGCCACCACTAAACTGAAATAGTAAAATTGTCACAATAGTGACCCAGTGATAATAACGGTCTTGAAAATATTTATCCTGTAGATGCAATTAAGTTGGGCAACAGAATATCAGTAATGTTATTTGTTTCTCTCTGCAAGAAGAACATGTTTAACAGTAGCTACAGTTTCAGGACTGCAGCCATTGCATTTTTTTTATTTCCAATTTTAAAGACAATTTCAGCTTTTATTCCCTGTGTCCTCAGATCATTGCAAGAAATGGTGACTCTTACTATTTATCTGCTGGTCATCTTGGCTCAAGCTCTTGCGGGGCCTTGCAATCCAAATAAAGCAGGTAAAATAACTTAAGTCTCCTATGATCTTCTCTTGTAATTAAGCTGCCAAAGGGGTTTTTTCTATTCAAAAGTAGAAAGGTTTTTCTTCAGAGAGTTAAACTGTGGATTCTGGAGAGCTAATCCTTACATTTCTGTTATTGATCTACTTTCAGCTAGCACAGTAAAGCAAGTACCACTGAAGTCCTAGCCCCACGGAGAATTAGGCATATGCTTATCTCTGTGCAGTAATCATAGTGTAATAAAGTTAAGCACAAGCAGCATTTAGGCATAAAATGGCAAAGAAAACAACAACAATTAGAAATTATCTGCAATAGCAGAGGCTAGATGCAGCAGATCTTTGCTGCCCGAGCTGGGCTTTAGTCCCGCTGACTGCCATCAGTGACTAGTGGTGAATGAATGTGCTGGGCTGAACTCCTGAACAACTCTGCTATATTAAACAAGAAAAAACAAAAATCAAGACGCTAAGGCACACTGATTTCTGCCTAGAAACTCAAATGAACTGGTGCCAGACAGACCTGTAATGCAGAATTCACTACAATTAAGAAATGTGCTTTAGAAATGCATTGGAATATGCCTGAATATAGAGTGTTTGCTTTGTATGTGTGCGACTGTTGTCAGTTAACTGCCAGTAATTTCATGGTACATCTTAAGTATTTGGCCCTCAAACCATTTATTTCAGTACCTTCATTTGCACAAGCAGTTTCTCTGAACTGCGGAAATTTGCATAGCTGTAAATGCAGAAATTTTCATAGCTGTAAAGTCTCCAGAGTTACAAATCTGATGATCACCACAAGCAAAATCAACCTTCACAGGCTGAAGGTTTGTTGACCAAGTAAGGAGCTAGTTGTTAAGGTCCCTATTTGACTTTGACTGAGTATTCCCTAACCTTCTGCAGACATGAAGAGGCTGCAAAATCAGGCTTTTATCACAAAAATGAAAGTGTCAAGGGCTCTAAAAGAAATAACTGAATTACTCCAGGCAGGGTGTCTTTTTTCTGACTGTAGTAATTGGAAGTCTTTCTCAATTTTCAGGTCACTAATGGTGAGTCAATATTTGCCCTTTTTAATTCCCATCAGACATTCAAATTTGCACTGCCTGATTCCCTTTGAAAAATGTCCAATTCTGCTATCATGAAGCAATCAGTCTGTAAGTTATGGTGTTCAATATTCATGGTTGTATTAGCAATCACCATGTTTGGAAACATATTGCACTGTGATTAACCATTGCTGTTAACAGGGCTAGGATTTCGGTTCATTTACTTTTGCGATTAACAGGGTTAGGCTTTTCAGTTCATTTATTATGGCTACTAACAGTGCTAGGTTCATTTTTAGATCTTGGCTTTTAACTTGAGAATTCTAAAAATTCAGCTTGCACTAGCACTGCAATGCCAGTGCAACGACAGAAGGGGCAGAATACGTATCACGGCCTAGATCTAACACTGCTACAAAAAGGTGCACATCTACTGAAGCCTAACAAAAAACTTCACCAGTATTATTTTTACAGAGTTAGTGCTGTTACAGAAGCCAGCTGCAGCATAATCTGACAGATTTCAGTGCAGCAATTTTTCACTTCAGGTTTCTCAGCAGTGTTTCTGCTCCTCAATCAGCTATTCCAGAAAGATAAAAAATTTACATGAAGTTCTGCATTGATTAGAAGGCAAAGGCCAAACTCTTCCAAAGAGGACAGAATTTAACAACCCAAAGGTCAGTTTTGTGTAGCAAAAACTCTCACGTTAGGGGACCTTGCAGCACACACCCCTGCTCACAGATGTTTAATCCCAATGGAAAGTAGGTGTGCAGACCTGCCTCTTTGAAAGAAAAACACCACTGAATATCACTCTAGGTATATTATTTTCCTTTCAGATGTAATTCTGGTATACTGCTATCCTAAAACCATCATTACCAAAATTCCGGAGTGTCCTTACGGATGGGAGGTTAATCAGCTGGCACTTGGAGGTATTTGCTACAATGGGATCCATGATTCGGGATATTACCAGTTCACAATCCCGGACCTGTCACCTAAAAACAAATCATACTGTGGGACGCAGTCAGAGGTAAGACTATGAAGGTCAGCGTTTCTGAGCTGGACTTAGAAATTGACTGGACTCACTTGAGAGGGTCCCGTTCGCTTCAGCTTGGAGTGGGCTTTAAGTACTGATGGAAGGAAGAGACAAACTCCAGTATCAGGGAGAATCAAATAGTCATGCCTTGCATCTACAGGCAAAATACAGGCTTAGTGATACTAGCCTGTGTGTTAGTCACCCATTTGCACCTGTATTACACAGAACATAGTAAGGCATATAGGCAGCACAGCCTATAAAGAGCTACAAAACCATGTTTCCTTGGGGGTGGTGTTTTGTCACCAGATTAAGTCTTCACATTTCAAAGTATGAAGTTGTTCCTGATGCCTCAAAGACTCAGTACTGCCTACATTTCTGTCTCGCCATCCACAGTTCAAGAACCCCGTTTACCACTTCTACAACTCCATCGTCTCCAATGACTCGTCGGTAATTGTGAAGAGCCAGCCTGTGAATTACTCATTCACCTGCACATACAATGCCAACTACCTGGTGAATCAGGCTGCCTTTGACCAAAGGTACGTCCTCTTGTGGGAGCGTGCCTCACCCCATCTTCAGCGCCACAGCTCACTCATACAGAAACTTTGTTATGTCCTCAGGGTGGCCACCGTCCACGTGAAGAATGGGAGCTCTGGCTCATTCGAAAGTCAATTGTCCCTCAACTTCTACTCTGTAAGTGCTCTTTGCCACCCAGCTTTTCACCTTCAGCTTTCACAGGCTTCAGCCTAAGAGCTGGAAAAAAAAAAAAAAGGCTGCTGCTCCTGACTTCTATGTGTCACGGAGCACATTACCAGCCTCTAACAGATGATTACAGTGGGGTTTGCAGGGGTCCTTGTTTCTGCTGATTAACAGGGATATACTTAAACTGAACAGAGCAGACATATGCCAACTGTTCTTTTAATCCCTCCAAATCAGGCAGATTTTTCTGCTGAGAGACACATTTCTAACATGCTGACAGGTTTTATAAGAAAAAGCAAAACTCATTTGTAGTGCCACTCAAAGAGCAGCATGCATCTGCAGGCACCACTGCTATCACATAGTCTCTATAGATACAGTGAAGCTCCATCCATTTCTCTTCCAGTTTGCTTCCTGGTCCTCTCACCTGACAGATATTTCATGTTCCCCAGAGATCTTTAGGTCACCTTGGAATTTTGTTTCCAACAAAATATTGTCCCTGGATATCAGGCCCATCTTTTGAAACATCTCTTTCCTCCTCACAGCTCCTGGGGTCTTTTTTCCACCAAAGCACAGTCAAAATCACCAAAGCTGCCTCTCTATTTTAGCAGAGCTAGAAAAAGCACAACTAATAACACATTGTGTTAAATTTATAGGCCAGGTAGAGGCAGGATTTAGCACAAGGTGGCCTGATGGAAATCTCTCCCCTGATAACCTGCCTTTTGGGCACCAATTGATCACTAAACATTTTGGCAGCCTTGGGATGCCACATGAAAACCCATGTGGTCTTTTTTCCTGATATATGGCACACTGGTAGTATACACTGGCAAGGTCCCAGGAGGCACCACACTGCTCTTGTCAACTCCTGACAGAATGGCTGCAAAAACAAATGACAGACAGTGACCAATGGATCTCTGGTACCTTTTTTTTTTTTTCCAAATGACTGTTTTATTCTAGTGGCCATGGGGCTCCCAGGAGTCAAGGAGGGAGTGGCTGAACTGTTACTTTTTCCCACTGAGTACAAGTACAGAACAAGCTCAGAAAGCTAATGGACCACTCCTTTCTTATTTTGTTCACATTTTCACTGGGGAGAAAAGATTAATTTCAATGAAATGTTCCTTTTTTTTCCCTGGCAAAATGGAATTAAAAGATCTATTTTGCCTTGCTATTCATCTCTGCTGCTGCCTGTCACAGCCCTTTGCCTCAGGTGGGCCATACTTCCAGGTGCTTCCTGTGCCCATTTCCTCATGCAGAAGCAGTGCCCCCAAGCTGCAGTGTAATCCCGCGGGAACACTTCAGTCTCACCTGTCTGTGACACACCATTAACAGCAAAGGACGGCAATGCAGCATGGGGGGCTGGAGCCTGAATGGAAATGAGACCTTCAACACTGAAACCTGTTGTGAAGAAAAGCAAGATAGTACCCTAAAGCAGTGTAGAGCAATAGTTTGGAAAAAGAAGCACTATACCAGGCTCAACTCATTTTAGCACAAGGACCGATTGGAGTTTTGTGACAGGACTTCTGCAAGTTCTCTTCTTTGGGAGAAATCTTTGGTTAAATGAGAATTTCTCAGGGCACTTAACAGTCATGGATCACTAATCTAAACACAGCCTTGAGCCGTAATTTCAGTGCATCCAATCTATCAGATGTTGCAGTGGAAATACTGTAGTGCCTCACAGCCACCTTGCTGTGTAGGTGAGCAAAGGTACATAAGAAAATCGGTACCAGGGAACTGAGCAAGAACAGCGGGGCAAGATAGTCCAACAGCTCTAAAACTACACATACCTGAATCCTGCTGTGTAGATTTAATTAAGTAAACTAATGCTATGACTAAACATGATACTCTTTAGATAGTTCTGGTGCTAGCTTTGTTACGATCTTACGCAATAAAAAGCAGTGGGATTTAAGGTAGGTACTTCAGTGTATTTGTAACCGAACTTTCTCACCTGACCAGCACATACTGCACTACTTTTAGCAGGCTGGCTTTTTGGTGGATGAATAACTATAGCTGTCAGAGCTCTTTCTGCATGCTCATGTCCCCTCAGCTCTCACCATGCTGGCCACCACAAGTATAAATCACGGAGTGCTGAACCTTCGCATATGGGCACGTGATTTCTGCTTGTCTTCATTCCTTTTCCCCAATACGTGGCCATCTTGCAACCCCATTTCCATTTCATACAGTCATCTCCAGTCTCTCACTCCCAACAGTCTTCCCCACCACCTCTGGTGTACTAGAAACAGCAGCAAACTCACTTCCCACCCATGCTGTGATACAACACACACCACAACCCAAATAGCATCAAATTCTGTCACTTTTATCATTATAAGCCAGACATTAGCAAAAAGATTTTTAAACACCATCTTGCGCTTGAAATAGTCCTACTACTAGGTGTAGAGTTTGGAGCTTGCAGATAATAAGGACCCAGACTTTTGGAGTCTGTCTCTCCAGAGCTGTCTCAAGTTGCCACATGCCTTTGCTCTGCATGTTACTAGTAACGTATGATGCTTTTCTCTGTCTTTCAAAGAATGCCAAGTTTTCAAGTATAAAAGAAGCCCCTTTCATCGTTGAAACATCAGAAATTGGCTCTGACATATTTGCTGGTGTGGAAGCTAAGGGCTTAAGTGACAGGTAGGCAATAGAAGGAGTAATAATTAATACAATTGGCAATCATGACATTCCTTGCTAATCTGGGGTTTGTGTCTCCCCAGGTTCAAAGTTGTTCTCAACAACTGCTGGGCAACTCCCTCCTCGGAGTACTTCTACCAGATCCACTGGCCTCTGATCACCAAAGGGTAAGTGCTGGTGGGACCCAGGGGAGCACCTCTGCCCTGCCCAGCCTAGCCCCGAGGATGACGGAAAGCTGGGGGCTGGGGGATGAGGGGGCAAAAGAGAAGCTGGCCCACATCAGGGCAAATGCATCCATCAGACTGCAACCTCAGGAGACCTTTCAATGAAGCCATGGGGGCTCTGACACTGCTTCTCCATACACAACACAGGTGTGCCACAGACAACTCCATCCTCGTGCACGAGAACGGGAAAACGAGCCGGGCAACGTTCCAGTTCAACGCTTTCCGCTTCCGTAACATCCCCAAGCTGTCCAAGGTCTGGCTGCACTGTGAGACGCACGTCTGCGACAGCGAGAAGTTCTCCTGCCCAGTGGTAAGGCCTCCCTCCAAGAGAAACACACAGTGCTAAATTGAGACAGAGGGTGTCGAGACCTTCCTGAGGGCACGTCGGGTGCAGAGACAGTGCCAGAGCTTTCAGTAGATGGAGCCACTGCCATGCATGAACCCGAGTGGCCAGCCGTGCACCCCGACCCCTGTCATGCCACAGGCGCTGTATGCAACATTGGGAAACTTGTTTAAATGTATTGAGAAATAAGGTAGACATTTAAAAACTCAGTTCCCAGACTACAGTCCTGTTGGACAAACAGCTACAGTTAAACACAAGCCTGGAAAAAAAAAAAAAAGGAGAAAGTAGAGCTTTTTCCATTTTACCAAATATCTCAGTGCTGAGGGCACCCCGGGGGGAGCGGGAGAGCCTGGCTCAAAGCACATCGCAAGTTGAACCAAACCTCCCAGTTCCCCTTCCCAGGGCAAGTCCTCTCCACTATCCTGCAGTGCTGCAGTAAGTTACTGCTCTTGCAGCCATCCTATCTCATGAAATACATACAGTGTCACTGGAGCAGGAACGGAGGTCGAAGAGTAGGTTCCTGTGACCTTAGGTGGGAATGAGCTGGAGCTGCTATGCAGGCGTGTTATTTAGCACGGGGAGGTGTACATCGCTTGCACCAACTGATGCAAGGATAAGGGTTACTAAAATGTCTTTCTTTAAAGACTTCTCTCTCCCTCCTTCACTGAGTCAGAGCTTCACTATAAAATGAAGTCAAACTTTATTTAACCTGAAATTAAAGCCCAAAATACTCCTTGGCCAACATACTGTTGTTTCAGCAACAACTATTTCTTGCTGGAGAAGAGAAAGCATCACTTCTGGTCAAACCAACTTTTCTTTCTAAGCCCCTTCTCAGTCCAGGAGCCAAATTAAGATAGAAATTTATCACCCAGCCTCAGCACTAACCAGGGAGCACTGATTTGTGCAAAACCTGCACGTTTGATCAAATTACATTGTTAGAAATTCTAAGTTTCAAAGGCAAAAGAAAAAACTCTAGGGACTTAGATTTTGTTGTTTGTTTTTAAAGATTTCTTCAACTTTTTATCCAGCCACAGACTGGGGTTAAAAGAAAACACAAAACCAGTACTTCATAGCTGCCTCTCTGACAGTACTGCCAAACATCTACATCATCCTTACAGGCACAGGGTGCAATTCCCTCCTCACCCTCCAGTGAAGGATAATTGCTCGATCAAGCTAACATCCCTCGAGTCCACCTCCAACCCAAAAGTGCAGCTGGTGGTCTGCTGCAATTAAGGTTGAACACGCTGGGGATCTATGCTTACAAGCAACTCATAACCAGAATTACCACACGCCGAGTTTGTAAAACACATGCCCACAGCTGGGGATCTGCAAAGGTCAGGGGATGGACAAGGACCTTTAATCTGTAGAGCACTCCTTCCAATACAGACCCTGTCAGCTGTGACAGGCGTCATTAGTGCTGGACATGAGATGATCTATATGGAAGGGATTTGGTGCTTTCTGCTTCTACCCACTGGGCAACAATTATAATTAGCAATAAACAACAACAGAAACCTTCACAGAGGTCATCGGTGAAACAGATGAGCTCAGCTCCTCCCTTCCTTCTTGACAGGAGGTTTGTTTAAGGTAGGGTGGAAAGGGCAGCCCAGGAGGACCTGTGATTAGCAAGCAGACACCCATCTGGGCTTCTGCTGTCTCACAACTGAAAAGAGCCCTTACAACTGATAGCCACTGTAAGGGCTGTGGCACACCAAAATCCTCAGAAAATGCACTGTAAGGACTCTCCTTAAATTTCTCCTGCACCAAAACCCCCCAATAATTACAGGGGAAAAAATCCCTAGAAAATATGCAGCGATATTGACACAGATTTCATTTCCTTAGTTGGAAACATAAGAGTTGGGTTTGGATTTTTTAATTATTTTTAATTTTTTTAGTATACATGGCTTTCTCTCTGATCTCTTGAGACATGTGACAAACGAAAACAGCGCATGGAACAAACCGGAGGTGTTTTAGTGGCGGAGATTGCTGTACGCAGTAAGTGTCTGGGTTTCTGGGATATTTCTCCCTTTGGAAAGCAATGAATTTGGGAACTGCTGGTGGCTCACAGCACAGAAGCAAGCAGAGAGAGCCGAAGCCTTCTGCCAGAGCCCTTTCCACTGTGGCAGCAGGAGTCTTGAACAGAAGTTGGTCCCCTCCAGGCTTAAGGCTCTGGCAGAAGAGCTCAGTGAGACTCTCCTCACTTACAAAGTGAGTAAAAGAACCCATTTGGCATTAATGATAAATAGCCAAACCACTTACACACCAGGTTAGCAATGTAAACTTTGCTCACCTGCATTTGACCTCAGCAACAGCCCAGACAAGCTCTGATAGATCGCACAGGACTGGGAGAGAGGTCAGGCTTAGGAGCAGCAGGAAAGCTTTTCTTTACACTGTGGGTGGGTATTTCAGCATAACTATAACTCTGGTAGGTTAACCCTTCATGCCTATCCCTCCTGATACACAAATTGAACTGCCACCAGGTTTTCCCATCGTAAAATACCCGTTTCCTCTAACTGCTGCCTTCTGGAGGCACCAGAAATTTATCCTTGGGCTGGTTTAATTCTGTGGATCCAGTACATCTTTTGAAACTGGCCCTTGGAACAAGGTATGCCGAAATCATGTTTTCACTAGAGCCCTTTATACTAGCTTATCAACTACATCCACACCAACCTGAAAGCCAGTCTAAAATTACAAATACACATAAAACAGCATTATTGCAATTCAGTATGTTGCACCAGTAAAACCTCGTCAATTTTAGAAAATAAAAGAAATGAGGATTCTCTTACAACTTCAGACAGTAAAGCCAAGAGGAAGAAATATCCAGAATTTCAAAAAGGTGGCAAATGTTATCTGTTCTGCTTTTACAAAGCACGCTGGTGCACTTTGCCCTATTTCAAATGTGCTATCCTAATGTTATCTTTTTCTCTTATTTTATACAGGCAAAGGTTTATCCAGATTTTACACACTGTCAGGTAAATAGCAAAGTGTGACAATGAAAATATCAATCCCAAATACGGATTTTGAGTGACTCTGTCAACATAAAACCCATACCTCAAAGAAAGACAGAAAGGGAAATATTTCAAAATCAAATTTTATTTCTCAACATTCTACACCTTGTTTTCCTCCTTTTGGCACATCCCTCAGTCTGGACAATAAAATCATACCAATAACTTCCCATAATGAACACTACTTTCTCTTATTTTCACACCCTCTTCCCAAAAAGGAGCAAGCATGTTTCACTGGGTTAACAGAGATGTCCAAAAGCATTTCTATTTGGAGAGGGTTTGAAAAAGCCCTTTCAAAGCCTGTTTGTTAAAACTTGATATGGTGACAGAGCCACATTAGGGGCATGCAGTTGCATTGATGGGGGTGGGCAGAGAACGTGAAAGGCAGCTGACAGTGAAGTACTCACATTTAGTCTGTGTTTCTCTTGCAGATATCATCTTCCACCTACTCTTTGTGATTGGATTTTGTGCTGTTTTATTATAAAACACAGCCCAGCTGTGTTTCTTAACTTTTCCAATCATGTTTGGACCTGGACTTCTTTACTAAATGTTTATTTTACAGAGGAAAAATGAAACTCTCAAAAAAATCCTTGTGCACCATTTTACCAGATAAATAAAACATTCCATGAGCTTTGTGCCTCGAATACTGGAGAATTCCAAAGCAGATGTGCCTCTACCCAGTATCTGCGGGTGTTTTAAACTAGTGAAAACCCAAGGGTTACGTATTCTGCTGATGCCTCCTTTTTAAAGAGCTGTGATGCCAACAGCACTTGTTTCTATAAGGAACATAGGTATATGCAAACTCAGCATTTTTCAACGCCGAACTTCCCTTCAGGGTCCCCCTTCCCTGTCAGTCTCAGGGTGGTCCCAAACTCCCCTCCAGGCCTGGTCTTGCAAGGTCCTAGCTTGATCTGTGAAGCCTTTGAACAAGATGAAAACTAACCTAACATGTCAAGGATGGGAGAAAAAGATGCTTTTTATGTAGCAATGGTTAGAAGGTCTTCCGGATTAATTACGTGACATTTCTTTCCTGCTTCTCAGCGTTGTCAGTATTGATTGGTTGGGTTAAGTAGAGTACAACACACGCTGCAGTAGGTACAACACTGTTAGGAGTAGGATGTCTTGCTGACTGGATGTGCTCAGTGCTGGATAGCTGCATGGTGCGGATGCAAATTAAGCACATTTGAGGCTGGAAAACAAGCTAATGAGCTTTATGCTTTCTTGGAGACATAGCTGGTGTCAGATACAACAGAGTCCAGGTGCTAGCTCTGTACCCGAGTAACAACAGCTCTTAAATAGCACTAAGAAGAAATCACAAGAAAGGGAAACCATGATTTCTAAAGAGCAGGAAATATCAGGACATGAAACAATTTCTCAGCAGGAGTGATGGTAGGTTACTTACTTCCAGTAATTACTAAAACAATATTGAACAAAACTCTTGAAAGTGTAAGAAACATTCCTAGGCCTTTTCCTTAAATCTTTCAGGATCCTAAATGTGTAAGAGAGAAGAATGACTATAGCTGTTACACTTCCTATTAATGAACACAGTGGGTGTACCTGTGTCTGTGTATATTGCAGCATAAGCATATTATAGAATTTTTGCCATTGTTTTTAGAGAGGAAACCTCCTGAATAATTCTATTAAATTAAGGATTCTAAGCTCACTAGTCTTTTTGAAAACTCATTGTTATGAAGATAATGCATAGCTAGAAGATGCATACATTACAGCCACAGTTTAAAAATACATACAGATTCCTCTTACCATGGACTGTATTTACTCCTCTAGGTGTATTTTCAGTCCATGTGTATTTATAAGTAACTGAGAAAAATAAAGCTGTTTAGAAACTGAAATGATAGCAGACAGCATCCACCCCGACAGCCGGCCGAAACCCAGTCCGTGCTGATGGCATGCATTTAGCCATTACACACAACAGAGGGCACTCTCTTGACAGAATTGGCTGATTTAGACAGGCCAGCCTTAGAAGAACCTGTGTCACTTCGAAGTAACTCTTAGTGGTCCAAGTTTCTAAAGCAGCGCAGAGCTTTTGAATGTTTTGTGCACCACCGGACATTTTGATCAGAGATAATGATCCTGCAGGTTTTTCTTCCCCGTTTGCTGTTTTGCCTCCCTTTCCCCTTCCCTCCTCCCACTAACACCCCCAGTTTCAACACCCCCTACCAAGCGGCTTCACCTTTTCAAATTCTTGTCCTTGCCAAATGAGATTAATGCACCGTCTTCATCTCCAAAGCCCGTTTCTTTTGCCTTGCCTTTGCAACAGTCACTGCTCTCCTATCATGGCTATTTTGTGCAGAAAGCCTTGAACGGAGTTTCCTTGGTAGGTTGATTAATTTTCTTCCTGAGTATGCAGTAAGTGTTGCTTTGGAACAAACCTTGCAGGATTGCAGCAGCTGTGAAGTGTGCCTGCAAATTCCCAGGCCACCTCCCTGCCCGGCGTGGGATGGAGCCTCTGGGCATACGTATCTCCCATACGTGTTACCGTGCGGAGCGGGGCTCACGCAGCCAGCTAGCTGTGGTTGCAGGATAGGCAAAGCCCTATTACCAATCCAAATCTGGATCACTATCTCCCAAAAATGGTTTATTGCTAAAAACAAACAAACAAACCACAACTGAAAAACAGCTCCTGGAAAAGATCTATATGCCAAAGAAGGCAGAAACATACGAGCAGGTTTCAGCTCCAGAAGTGAACCACTTAGTGCTCCTTAAGGAAGCACAGTTGTCCATCCTAAGTAGGCTGCATAAAAAATATGGACAATAATTCACCTTCATTTTTCCTAACCTGCATATGGCTCATCACTGTTTATTCTGCTAAATTTTACTTATTTTGCCAGTATCAGAAAATGCAGTGATGGGAAAAGGTTTCAGCACAAGCTAAAGCCTGATAGACCTCATCATTTCAGGTGCACTATAATGATGAATCTTTTCCAGCTGGTGGGATGCTTGCCTTGAAATCTGCATCTGAAATTCTAACTCAAGGCTGGTCATGGAGATGTGGGGAAAGGAAGGTTAGTTACAGGGGACACAGATAATCTTTTTAGAACCCAACATCCTTTTTCCCAAAGATTACAGTTTGGTTTTGTCCCTATTCTTCCTCCTATTTGGATGAACTCTAATGAGGCATGAGTTTTTACGTGCTTTCCTTCTCACAGTTTGGCATTGTAATGCTGAGGCACAAGGCCACTGAGGTCATGGCAAGAAGTAGGAAAGAAATGAACACACACGGGTGTCAAGATGATAACGCAGGTTGCAGCACAGTAGCACTAGTACAGTGACACACATTTACACAATATTTTGTTCGTTAAAGATAGGTCACTCTTCTCACGTGCCGATGGTAAACACCATTAACCTGAGTGGCCTTTGTTTGACAATCACTGTAGATGCAAATAACGATTAAGAAGGTCCAACAGAAATTGCCAATGAAAGAGTCACATGTACCACAAAATTCTCAGAAGTGCAAATGAGCAATCATGCCACCTGTGCAAGTTGGTACTTTCCATCCTTGATGCTCTGTATTCAGTGTCCCTAAACAAGCATTGCCGTGGCATTGTGATCCTTACTCCTGCCACCCCAGGTCCCTTAGTGAAAAAGAAGGAGCAGGCTCTGAGACTCTCAAGTCAGAATTAATTATAATCAAGCATTATGTCTTATAGCCTATGTTGGGATCCCACAGTTTCAAATCCAAACTTGAAAACAAATCTTCAGTGGCTGGTATCAGAGGACATGCAATTGGTTCTGCTATAGAGATGCCAGACCAGGTCTGACCTGATACACCCACATAGTGCATCCTCTGCTAGCTCAGCCCTGAAAGGACTGAAGCCACATCAGGACTACAAGCCTTTCTGTAGGGGGATCTGAACTCAGTAGCACACCAAGTAAACATTGCATACGCTGCCAGAATTGGCAATATATTACACAACATAAACACAGGCAATGTCTCAGATCCAGACAGCGTGTATGGAAACTCCCTATCTCAATCCTAATTTAAACACCAACTTCATCTCTTTATTCTGTAAAACCAAGACATATTGTTTAAATGTCCCAGTCAGACACAAGGAAAAATGCTACTTAGCTCAGAATAGTATCATAAGAATCGTGACTTGATACACACAAAACACATCATAGAAGTACACAGCTTGTATTAGGAGTGAACCTCCCCACCCCATTCTGAAGATCAAATCTTTCAAAACTATCTCCATCCAAAGGGCAGCTGTCACTCACCGGTGCAGAGGAAAAAATATCTATTGATTGATTGGACTCCACAGCCCTTTCATGTAGCATACCATTGTGGCCCTGCAAAGGTCAAGTCCAGTGGCTTCAGAGAAATAAATAATAATTCTTGCAGCCAGGCAGTCAGGCACTCAAGGAGGAGACGAGTATCCTGAGCTCTTGTCAGAAGCTTCATTGCACCCTGAAGCACAGAGATCAGCCTGCTTTCCAATACATTTTTCTTTACTTTGTTATTACAAAGTAAACCTAGTACTCATCTAATGTCTTAGCCTGATCTTCAAAAGCAATTATGTTAGACATGCCAGTTCTAAATTCTAAGCGAAATGTTGTTAAATTCCCCTCTACGAAGCGCCACCTGCAATGCAAACAGCTGCTCTGTGGTATAACCAGTCTCCAGCCTTCCCAGACCAATTCCCACATTGAGAAGCCTGTGTCTCTTCTCCTGCTATATTTTCTCTGCGTGTGGTTTCATCTACAACACTCTCCTCCCACAGACTGGCTCGCTCTGGGCGTTTACACGCTGTGACACAAAACATCACTGGAAGGGATCCCACCCTGCTGCAAGTCAGCCTGCTTTCCCGCTTACGCTCACCTGCTCTAATTGGAAAATAACATCAGCGTTTTTCTTCTGGGGAGCAAACACAGCACCACACATCAGCACTCCTAAGACACAGACACTGAGGTTGTGGATCATAGTGACCTCATTTTAAACAGACAATTAAGCCACAATAGGTAGCACAGACTTGTCAGTAACATGGCCCTGAAACATGTTCTGAGAAGATCTTGCAGGTTTAAATTGCATTCTGCTTTTCACGGAATCATGGAATTTTCAGAGTTGGAAGGGGCCTCTAGAGATCATCTAGTCCAACTCCCCTGCTGACGCAGGAATGCCTAGAGCACATTACTCAGGACTGCATCCAGGCGGGTCTTGAAAATCTCCAGAGAAGGGGACTCCACAACCTCCCTGGGCAGCCTGTTCCAATGCGCTTTTCCATAAGCGCATTCAGTAGGGTCCAAATGATGCAGTACCGCATGACGGGAAGTGGGGCGTGTAGATCCTATTCCTTGGTGAGCACCAAAGCTGAGGTCTAACGCTAAAGCAGAGGTCTTATCACTGTGAAATGTTTGCACAGCAGTATACATTTACACGGTGATTAATAAGCCCTGATACAAGCATTCTGAGAACTTCTCATTGTCTTCACGTCCAACACTTCTGCGCTAGCACCTTTTAGCGAGTACCTCAAAGTACTCTAAAAACAGTAACTGATTAATCTGGAAAATTTAGTCTTCCCTTTACAAAATGAGAAAAACTGAGGCAGAAAAAATTAAGTGAGCAGGTCACAGCAGGGGGGCACGTCAGATTGGTAGTCATTCCAGTCGAGGGGAATGTTACCTGAATAACAGAAATAGTCATCAAGGAAAAATATGTAGCCTGATCTGATACTTCTGAGGATGAATTGTGAATTGAGAAAACTTGCAAATTTTGCATTTATTTTATCTGTATTGGAAAGATATATTCCATATATACAGAAAATCAAGACAACAAATTTAAGGGTTCAGATACACAATTTATTATGTACCTGGTGACGCAGAGTAACAAAACACAAGCACCCATAGCAAACAAGGTAAAACTCAAAGGTTAATCACCTGGGAGGAAGTTTACACCAACAAGTTTTACCTCACACTTGTAATAGGTGACAATCCTTACCCGGACCTCCCCCCACCAGGTCACAACCAACCGGACTCAGACTGTTTACCTGTGCAAAGGCCAAAAAGGCAGTTTCAGCTTCTCTCTGGGTATATGGCCTATCTGGAAAGTAATCACAGCACTCAGGAATTTCACAGACATAATAGCCATTTCTTCAGTGTGGTTGATCCCACTGCAGACACTTAGGCTGCTAGCCACCATACAAGCATCACCAGTGGTTTCTATCTTTAGCAACAAAAAGAGTGCAGCTATACTTATTGCATATCCTAGAAGTGGGGTGCAGGGTGCAAATAAATCTGAACCTCAATGCTGCAGTGAATATTTTCCAAAATGTAAAGAAAAGGCGGGGTGGGGGGGACCCCAAATGTTTTGAAGTTACTGTATCAATGGTCCTTCACTGGACTAAACCGAAATTTTGTTCATTTTTTTCCTAGGAAAGATCTTCAACCACTTCACAACTTTCTTTAGCATATGGGGAAACAAGTTTTCTCCTCATATCCATTAATAGACTATCAAAATGCATTTGCTACTAACCTGCCTACTGAATTATAATAGCAGAGGTACCTCTCCAAGGTCAGCAGAAGAGTCACGACAAAAGCTTTGCTATTCCATGACTCAATAGCCAGAAAGTGCCAAACACCATGTGTTTTAAGGATGTCACAGAAGAAGCTGTACAGGTCACTCAGGAGACTGACCACTTGAAGGGGGATGCTGAGAGAGGACAAGTTGCAGCTCCACCAAGCAATGAGCTGCTCTCTCCAGTGAAGCTGGAAAGAAGGAGGAGAAGGGATAATTCCTGTTGTGAGCACTGTTTCTGGTTCTCCATTTCCTTCATTTGCCTTGATTTGTTTTGGAAATAGGCAGAAGTTACTGAAAGCATTTTCCAAAACTTCAGTAGGAATCAAGGAAAGCAATGCATGGCTATCACTGCCCATCATGGTGACCAATATTGCCCTCCTGTTTCTTCCCCTGCTTCTGATATTCCTGTGCATCCTCCATTGGCTTTTGTTTCTTAATTTCAAGCTTGTTAAAGCAACACTTTGGTTAGCAACACATTTGTACAGAGCGTCAGTTGAAAAACCCAGGCAACATTAATGACAAGAGCTCATCCATCTTCCTTTTCTCTGCCACCAACTGCACCAGTCCCTCCAAACAATCAACATATTTTTCCAGTTTGCTCACCAAGATCTTTGTACAAGATCTGGGGCCTACTGGGGCATATACAACAAGGTCACAGTTGTTTATCATCTGGTGCCAAGCAACACAGCATATAGTGTATAGTTTCAGATTCCAGTGGGTTCTGCCTGGTGGCTGGGTTTCATGGCCAGGGAGGGAATGACTCCTCTGTTCTGTATTCCAGGCCTTTTCATGAGGTGCCATAGTTTGGTCGTGCTTGGGTCCTCCTACCACAGAAGGCTGTAGGCTTGCATCCTGGCCAAATTCTATTGTAGATTATTATATAATAAAATACTGAGATATTGAAAGGAATAAAATGCAATTACCTGACAGAGGGGGTTGCAGGGAGGGAGATCAGGGTTGTCTACTTTTTAGTAAGCACAACTGCAAAGGATGAGGCACTTTTACATATTTTATCTTTTTACCTTATTTTGAGGCTTTATATATGTTGCAAGATTAACATGACCTATTTTGCTTCAAGAAGAGACTAGACAAACATTTGAAATGAGTAGGGAGAGTATTGACCACAGATATAGAAAACTAGACAGGAGGCACTCTGCCACCCATGACGCCTGAAGCAACCAGTCTGTATTAAAAAAAAAAAAAAAGGAGACTGGCTTACTATTTGCCTAATTAACATGACATCTGGTTTCAACTGGATATTAATTGCCTTCATTTCCTGCTTTAAACCACCACAGATTGTCATTGTGGGCTGTTCAGCAGCTACTATTTCCCATCTCTACAAGCGCTGCATTTGAGTGGTGAACAAACAACTCCTGCACATTCCACACGGTCTACAAAACACTTTTGATACCTGTCAAGTGAAAGGTACAACGTATTTGTGGTAATAAGCCTTTCATAAGTGAGCAAAACTCACCCTTCATGGCTTGCTTCTCTTGACCACTTTTTCACAGAGAAGAAAATTAGTCTCTGCTCTGTATTTTCATCCCAACAATCTCTTAACGTGGTGATGATCCTTGCACTCCTCCACACACACTGGGATGGCTGTAGGGATGAGTCCTTGATTCCGTTGAAAATCTCTGAACACAGCAAGAATGATTCATCATGACCCCAGGTCCTCATACAGCTATCCTCATTTTAGTGTTACCTGTATTTGATGGAAAATGTGTATAACAAGAAAAGGGATGTGTCCTTCCCGTAAAGGGTTTCAGCTCCCCACTTGGGAAAGCTTTCAGGGAACCAGTAGGAATCAGTGCCAGAACTTACACAAATAAGAATATCAATAAGGAGATATCAATAAGGAGATAATAATAAGAATATCAATAAGGAGAAATTGTCTTTTAAATATCCAATGGACAAAAAGATACCATGTCAGTGCTTCAGATATACTGGGGAGAAAGAGTAGCCAGGGTTGCTGAAACAGATATAAAAGTGCCATGGAATTTTGCTGAGCTGCTTGAAATTTTGGGCGTGGCAGAAGTGGGGGGGACTTGGAGGGGTGCATGTGTTTAGGTTTTTGGTTATAGAGTTCACAATCCGTGATAGGATCTCCATCTAGCATTAGAAATCCAATGAAGGAATTACTGGTAAGCTTAGGTAAGTTCTATAATCTCGTACAATATTTATCAAAAGGTCAAAATCCATACAAGTCTTCAAAGATGAAAGGTGACATCTTTAGTAGGCAGACAGATACATTACTCTGACTATACTCATCTCAGGTGTTCTATGTTTCAAAGCAAATACAGTAAATATAGCTCCTTCAGGATGTAAATACGCACTTCCAAAAAGGACTGTATGGAAGACAATTCAAAACAAGCAATATAACAGCCTGGAAACAATGGCTTCAGAAATCTTTGCTAGCTGTCTTCCCCATCCAGCAAACTTTCCCTCCTGGAGGAGCTCCTGTTTCCCATCAGCCTACACAGTATCATGGTTCTGCTACGGCTACACGGCATTGCCCCATCTACATCTGCCAGTGACTCAGGCCACAGGCTGATCTCGGCGCTGATGCTGAAATCCAGCCAAGTGGTACCTAACAGACCCAGCTCACAGACCCAGACACGAGTTTGCTGCACAAACAGAATAAAAAGAACAAGCAGGAAACTCAAATGCTAGAAAGGATATAGCAGTGCCAACAGACTGCTGTAAAAGTTTGCCTTAGGAATAACTTTAAATGTAAGATCCTTTAGTCTAAGATAAATCAAAAAGAGACATGAGAAGGAAAAATGGAACAGTCGTGAGGACAGGCTCTAGAAAAAGTGAACTTTACACCCTGACAACCAGAACTGACCACAAAACAAGGGCAAACTGGTTCAAGTAACCACAGGGGAAGAACCAGGTTAGACGACAGGATGACAATTCTTTTGCTGTAGTTCTGCCATTGCAGCTCTCTATTTGTGGTCAGATATTAAAAGCGGCACTGCGCCCCAGGGGACTGTAACTCAGGCACTGAGCCCAGGTTTCCATCTCAAGAGTGAAATAAGATCGTCATTCCTTTGTAATTGTCACCTGAAGGTTGGGCATAATTTAATGAGGCTGCCCAGTTGTTGGCATTTCTTAACATCTTACAGTTTATAAAAATATCAGGATTAAGATTTTCTTTTATCAATTATTTCTAGCTACTGGGAAGTGGAGCAAGGCACTATTGCAGCAAAACACGATTAGTGCAGCAGCACACTGTCAGCTTGCTTCGCTGTCATGTAATCTTTGGCAGCACTTCAGCACCTTTGCACCATTCTGGCAGCAGAGAGCAACTGTGAAACTGGTTTGATCAGTGCTGGGGGAGTCTGCGAGGTGTGGTGTTACCTGGGCTTGGCTGGCGCTGATGTCTTTGCCCTGGCTTTCCCAGAAAGGGTTTCAGCAGAGGGGCTTAAAACCTCTGAAAATCAGCCTGAAGGACTGCCTGGTGATGACGGTGGAGCTGGACCAGAGGACACCTTTGACAAGATTGGTGTAATCTCTTGACTAATTTTAAACTTGCTCACAAAGGACTTTCAGGACTCCTAATTAATCAAACAGGGTTCAACTTTGATTTGGTGACCAACTCTGGAAGACACTAACTTTTAACTTAAGGCTTAATCCTTCCAAAACTTAGTTCCCACCTTACACATGAACACCCCTGTCCCCCCCGCCCCCCTTTTTTTTTTCAATGTGACTGTGCACACCACAAACTTCCGTTAGTTAACATTTATAAAAAGTCATTGTCATCTTTGAAAAAAGCAATGCTTTGCTCACTCCCCAAAGTACCTGACAGTTCAGTTCTTGTGACTCTTAAACATACTCACTTGTAACTGAAGTTTGGCAATATCCTTATGAAGTCCACAAAGTGGCCTGTCTTTAGGAGGAAAGCCATCTAGCCAGCTGACAAAAGTGATTTATTTTGCTGGACTGCAGGCAGGTGTAGACAGCTATTTAAGAATACATTTCTATTCTATTTTTTCTTTCATTTTTACTTTATTTTACAAATTGTGGGGGGCACACACCAAACTGCTCTGTCATCTAAAGCTCAGCACCACAAGTTTTTTAAAATTTAATGTTTTCTTCCCCACAGAAATTTCAGAAAGTGGGAGACAATATTTTGGAAAGGGGGGAAAGAAATATCAAACCTGTTAAAATATAGTTCCTTCATGGAAAATCCTCTTTATTTGAATGAAGAATACTGATAGTGGAAATTTTCCAGCCACCTATAAAGTATGTTTTTCTAAAACATGCTCCTCTCTCCAAATTTATCAATGCACATGGAGCCAGCAATCCCAAGGAAGACAAGGCATTTCACACATTAAAGTTGTGGATGAGAGGAACACGTTCAGTCTCAGCTTCTCTCTGCCTTTGCTGCATGTTAAGCTGGACGTTCTCCCATTAGTTTCTACCATTTTCCTTCTAGAAATTAATCACAATCTGCAGAGCAAGAGGATTCCAAACTGCACATTTTGCCCTCCTCCAGATTGTTCAAGTGCAATAAAAGTAACCTGCTAATTACATACAGCCAAAGGACGGATATTTTACTGCAAGGTTTTTTTTGAGAAATATGTAACGTATATGTAACAGCCCTGCTCACATTGAAGCCAACAGGATCCAAGCCTGCCTGGGGAAGAACTATTGCTGAATCACAGTTCAGGCTCCAGTTACACCAGAGCCCTTCCACAAGCTATTGCACGGACAACAGATCTGCATCATGACATAGTATCTCAAATGTGGTACTTTCCAGGCTGGTGAAGAAGTGGCCATACCTCTTCTTCCATCAACTGCCACCTTCTTCTGATACCTTGTGGTATCAACGGGGGGTGATATGGCTGAGGCATCTGTGCTCCCTGAACATTCTGCGGCTCCCAGTAAAGCCCAGAAAAGGCATTAAAGCAGCTTTCAGCACAAGACTTGCTTTCCTGACCCTTATACTGTCTCTTTCGCTGGTCCTCAGGAACCAAGAGGGATTTTAGTGGAACTTGGGACAGATGGATGAAGTAACTACATCACTTTTTAAAGACACATTGTGCTTGTGTATGTTCAAAAGAAACAGAAAACATATTCCAAGGGAGGTGAGCACCAAGAGCCTAGGATGTACAGCTCCTGTTCTTGTGCCACATATCTCCCTTCTGCTCAGCAGCCTTTCTAAATGTGTTTTCTTTCTCCAGAGCCGCTGGGCTAATGAGCTTGGTCAAGGCACAACATCCATTCCCAGTTTTAGACTAAATCAGGGCACGCTTCACCAAATACTGTAGACCTGCCCAGAGTCTTCCAGCAAGGTTTGTAATTCAGTGGAAAAGACCCAGTACAGACAGATCCCTGTCAGATATCCTCTGCTTATTGGTGGAGGGAAGGACAACAGACATGCAAAAATCATTTTCCTAGAATGCCAGATAGGGGACAGCCTGCATATTGGCTGATGAACTGTCTGAACCACGTGGGACTGGCACCAAGACAGTAATCAGTGATGCTGCTGCAGCTGGTGAGATTATAAAACCACTGCATCTTACTCAGCTTCCGCTGCCTGCCTACCCTCAAGCAGTACCTCTCCCTGACCCAGCAATCTCATAATGACCTGGAGTTGAAAGGCAAAACAAAAGGTTATTCTGAGAATTGTCTAAGGTAACTGGGTCATTTTGTCGGAACTGCCTGGATCCAAATTGGAGGTACTGATCTCAAACTCATTTAGTGACAGTTAAAACAGTACATTTAGCTATCACCTCAAAATACAGCTATAGCTGGTACGGGCTCACAAGTCCTGCAACTACCCCCTCCAGGTACCACCTATGATGGGAGGCAGCCTGTTTGTTAACTCCAATTGTATACAACCAGGAAAATCACCTCATTGAATGCTTACCACACAAATGGATTTTATTGCAGTTTCAGATTCGCAGTAAGCGCTCTTTGATCTCAGACGTCCTTCCCATCATGTAACTTTTTTTTTCTTACAGATATAACCCCATGATTTAACATTTCCTTTACATGCATGGCATACAGCAGGACTGTATCACGCCGGTACGCTGAGTAAGAACATACCTTACCCAACAAAAGGCAGCAGGCTCGAGATGCTGCCTGGGTTTGGTATTTACCAAATCATTTTCAGTTAAAAGTACATTTCATTTTCAGTAAATACATTCCAACTTTGTCCCAAATGCAGCTGTGATTCCAGACCATAATAATTAATTAACAATCCATATCTAGAACTAGCTAGTATCATTCTTCAAGTAGAAATGTACAAAAACATGCCTAGGAATGTCCTACATCACTCCTACATTGAGTTTGTGATTCCTTAGTCCCTGGGGACTGAAAACCACACACAGGTGCCTCAGATGCATTTTGGTTGGAGACAAACTTATTCAGGTACGCAAAACTGGGGAAACGACAAACTGGGAAAAGGAGGAGGCTTAATTAGAATATCATATTAGGCAACTGCTGTAAAGCGGGGAGCACAATGTCAAACTTCTTCCTCTGAAGACAGTGAGCTGGGAAAGGGCTGTCCCTTCAAGCCTTTCCTAGCCCTCTTCCAAAAAATCTAAATACTTAGTAGATTCCTCAGAAGAGCCAAGGGTGACCAGGAACACATGCTCGTAGGCTTTGAGCACAATGCTGTCCTGAAAACCAGAAACAGTGCCCCTCCTCTGGCATGCAATTAGTAACTCCAGCATTTAATCCAATCAGTCCGCTGGCAGAGACTGGAAATTACGGTCAGCTCACTGGTGGATTGTGAGAACTTTAATGCATTAGTTTATTCGTTGATTTTCTCCTCTTGACCAACAAATACATAATAAAAATGTTAAATTAGACTTACTACATTGCTGCAGATTTTAAACAGTTAGACAACAAAGACAAGTTTCCCATTTAGCAGATCTGTTTAACTTTAGCATAATTGACTGATACCTGAAGAGCTGCAGATTAAAACAATGATTGCAAGTGTGAGGGGGAAGTGATGAAGCGCACACAGTCATTTCCCTTCCAGTTTGTCACAGAACAAACAGAGCTACTGATCAGTACTAATATTATGCGAACTGAATTTGTCACCACATAACAAACACTTATGTACAGAATTTAACCACAGGTGTGTCCCTGAAAAGCCCACTGGGCTGTAACTGAGTAGATAAACATGTAGTGCTTGCTGAGTATCAGTTGGTTGATGATCGGTTAAAGATCTTGTGGTGATGGAAAATTAAGTGCTTTCTGGCAGCTGGAACTGCCACCAGTATTTTACCCTTTATTTACTCCTTCAAGTAAACCACTTGGAGGAAATACAAGAAAGGACTGCTTTTTGTGCAAAAAGATTGCCAGCTGCAGGCTTCTCTTTGCTGTATAGCAAAATAACTTCTTCCAGAATATCAAACCAAATCTATGAAGTGATAGAAAAATCCCTGTGAAAAGCATTTCCTTGGGTGATGGAGGGTAACAACCTAAATCAGCACAGAAACATCTGCAAACGAGATCAGTGACAACTAAAGACAACAAGAAACAACTTAATTCATCCTCTTATCTTCTCTCTCCTCTACTTCTGGGGAGGAAAACTCATTTTCAGAAACGCATATTTTACTAAAAAGTTGTAAAATATTTATTAAAACCGCTTGCTTTTTTTTTTTTTTCCTGGTGATGTTGTGTTAAAAACATTTTCCCATTAAAAATGGAAGAGAGTATTTCTTCCTCTTTCAAAACTGTGGGACTTTTCATGAAAAAAAAAAAAGTCAATTCCCATTTTTTTCCAAATATCTGAAAAAGTTAGAATTTTCCAATGGGGAAAAGCAACAGTAACAAGAACAAAGTTCCCCTCCCTCCCACTGCTCAGGGAACATATCCCAGTTTTCATGCCCAGAACTAGTGACAATATCTTTCAAAGTCCAGCACATGAGAGTCCAGGAGTAACCGCTGCCTCCAGAGCTTTCCCAAGGAAGAGACACACATACAGGCTTTATTTCTGTTACTCCAGTGTCTGGAGAATGCGGGTGGGTGGGGAGACCACCTCATTACAGTGGGCATTAACTAATGCTGATAAGCAGGGATGGTCTGAGCTCTACACGAACAGCTGAGTCACAGTTGGCAGCAGAACAGTGTGTCCCGGAAAAGCCCAGGAGGACCGGTGCAGACTCTTTTCCTGCTCCACTCTGGAAATCACCAGCCTGGCAGGTAGGCACACCTTACCCAACACTCTTCATACGCCCAACCCTAGCATCGACCACCTTTCTTACCACAAACCCCCACCATTGTGGCAATTAATAAAATGGAGTTTCTGCCTTATCCTCTTCCACTGATTCATTCTCACCTGGCTCTAAACAGCCTGATAGGTAGAGGAGAAAAGTTTTCTGCCTTCTGATCTTTTGCTTTTACATATATTTTCTGACTTGTGTCACTTTTTGTGCTCTTCAGGAAGGACAGAAAGTTACTGTTCTGATTTGCACTGTCCTGTTGAAGTACCGCACATGCAGTCGCATCACGTCACGCATGGGAGCGATTTAGGTCAGTTTATTATATTCCTAGTTTCATATGTGAACACTTTTCTCCTCCCCTCCCCCCAGGTAAAAGCAAAATGCTTAATCATGGAATCATGGAATTTTTAGAGTTGGAAGGGACCTCTAGAGATCATCTAGTCCAACTCCCCTGCTGACGCAGGAATGCCTAGAGCACATTACTCAGGACTGCATCCAGGCGGGTCTTGAAAATCTCCAGAGAAGGGGACTCCACAACCTCCCTGGGCAGCCTGTTCCAGTGCTCGGTCACCCTCACCATAAAGAAGTTTTTCCTTATGTTTGAATGGAACTTCCTATGTTCCAACTTGTGCCCGTTGCCCCTTGTCCTGTCACTGGGAACCACTGAAAAGAGTCTGCCTCCATCCTCCTCCAACCCACCCTTTAGATACTTACAAGCAAGAATAAGGTCTCCCCTCAGCCTTCTCTTCTCCAGGCTAAAGAGTCCCACCTCTCTCAGCCTTTCCTCATAAGGGAGATGCTCCAATCCCCCAATCATCTTTGTTGCCCTACGCTGGACTCTCTCCAGTAGTTTCCTGTCCCGCTTGAGCTGGGGAGCCCAGAACTGGACAGAGTATTCCAGCTGTGGCCTCACCAGTGCCAAGTGACCTCCCTCAACCTACTGGCCACACTCCTCCCTATGCAGCCCAGGATTCCGTTGGCCTTCCTGGCGACAAGGGCACATTGCTGGCTCATGGGTAATTTACTATCTACCAGGACCCCCAGATCCTTCTCCTCAGAACTGCTTTCCAGCAGGTCCACCCCCAGCCTATATTGGTGCCTAGCATTCTTCCTCCCCAGGTGCAGAACCCTACACTTGCTCTTGTTGAACCTCATTAGGTTCTTCTCTGCCCAGATAATAATCTAGAGTAAGTAGAGCAAAGTCCTCCTCCTGCACAGTCAGGATGCCCCAAGCAAAGGGGAAAGCAGCACATGCTATCAGCGTGGTCTTGGGGCCAAGTACAATGCCAGCAAGAAGGCTGTCAAAAGATGATTTATTTGTGTATAATTTACCTAGCTAGACTCAATGGCATGTGCATGGGCTGTCTATTGCTGCAATATAGAATCGTATGTCTTTCTAAGATAACATCACAGAAGACAATATGTATGTATTTTACAAATGCCATACCAATGTTTGGAAACTACATAAGAGGCAGACCTTCAGTGGTCACAGCTTCCATAAATCGTGCACTTGCAAGATGCACACAGCAGATTCCTACAGAGCTCAGACGCAGGCTGCTATGAAATCATCACGAGTACAGACATCCTAATTAGAGATATTCCAACAACAGGATCAGATATCCATTTAGATTCAGAGTTTTGCTCTGTGTGGATGAATTGCATTTTTAAGCTACTGGTTATTCTAGATGAAGATGCCATTTGTCTCTGTGTCATAGTGTTCACACACAGTAATCTTAGCCCAGTGTTCTGACTTGTGCTACGCTACTGAAGTGTGTAACATAATGAAGTCCTTAAAAGAAATGGCAAAGACGATGGCTGCAGTATTAGTCACAATAGCAGTTTTCAGTATTCACTAACAGCACAGTACCCAAGCTGTGTTCTAGCTCGGAGAGGAAAATTTCCCATTTATAAAGCCTCACACGCTTTCTGCAAGAGCTACTAAGAAATATAATCATTCTTTAAACAGGTAACACTAAGGATGGAGTCCACACAGTTTTGGAAATGCTATAGTCTTTGGAGACCACATATATCCTCAAAAACTGACAGCCTTTGACCAAGTGTTTATTGCATACTGGAATACTGACCATAACAAACTAGCAAGCATTTACTTACTGTTAAAACCCAAATATGCACTAAGGAAATAATCACCACTTGCAACACTGTCCCATTTCTATATGTCATACTATAAGAGACAAGTGCTGTGCATTACACTCCTTTCTTGCCTCATCACAGCACTTTCTTACCTACTTAGGTAAAGGATGGCTAAGAGTCCTTCCGATAAAGCCAAGCTGATTTGTACTTAATTTTGCTCCCTTAATGCATTCCTGCTGGCACTTTGCAAGAATACCACCAACAGATTCAATAGACAAAGGAAAACTGTATTTAAACTGAAAGTTACATCTAGCAGCAGATGATATGTACTTGACATTTTCCTGGTGAAGGGTTGCATCTTTTGTATTGTATCTGAGCTTAGCAGCAATGGTGACATTGACCGATCTGCTTTTCAACAGAGGTCCACAATTCATCTGCTTAATCCTACATAGCAACTTCAGGTGAGCTTCCAAGTAATACAGCAGAGGTTCAGTCAGAGGACTTTTATAAAATACTTCTAACTGCTGTAGAGAGGACAAAATTTTGACAGACATGTCAGAGAAGGATATTTTCCAGCTTTGCTCTCTGGTCATACCCAAACATAGGGATATTTCAGTCAGAAGGCCAAAAAAAGTACACTAGATGGTGACAAGAAGATGGCCTTCTATTTTGTGTCAGAAAATAGAAGGCAAAAGTTATTCTGTAGTGTAACTCTGAATTGTTCTACAGTCTTCACTAATCGCGATTGCCATTGGCTTCTGCTTTTCATCTCATAGATCTGTTTGGCTTTATTGGTCCCCCACAGATTTCAGTTGTTTTCATACTTTATAGTACCATAATCAAGTTCCAAGAGAAATCTTCGGCTATAATATTTTACAGTTACCATACAGCTGAAAAATTACCAAATCTGGCATAGATCACAGAATCTGTGATTTCGTATTTTACAGGACAAATTCATTCCCTGGGTATATCCATTGGTCCAAGTATTTCCCCGGCTCTTCAGTTAAGCTCTTAAAGAATTTGGAGCAAATCAAAATGTAAAGATTAGAGCCCAAATTTTGGAGATTTCCATATCTGTGGTATTACTAGATTTGGAATATTCTTCAACACCTCAACTCCAGATATTTTCTCCTTGAGAAAACTTTGTAAGGCTGATTTTTAACAGCTTTATGTCATTGATGCTATCATAACTGAAGTTAACCAACTGAGTATGGCCTACTGAGTACCTTGGGAAGTATCGAGCCAATGACTGCAGTTTAGAAGCATGTAAATTTTAAATTTTTACAGTTATGGCATAAAAGAACAAAATTAGAGAGAAGACGGATTTCCTAGTTTATCTCCTTTATCATCTGCAACTACATGGTTCAAAGCTTACTTTTCTCAGGAACGTGCGATACTGGTGATGACCAGATGACCACTTCTCCAACTGCTGACACTTAATGGCCAAACCCCCTTTCTCTCTATGCTCCAGCCCCAAAGCTGCCTTCAAATTTCATTGTAAAGTTCTGACATATCAGCTCCAAAAAGTATGAGCAATTTGCAGATTACTATTGGCCTGCTGAAATGGCTGTTCCATAGGAGCTGCTATTAGACTCACAAACAGTGCTGCCAAGTCATTGTTAGCATCACAGTATAGCTGAGCAACCATGTTAGTAGTTCACATGATGGGTGCTAACTTCAGGGAAGGCCAGGGGGAGAAAACATTTCACTGCTATCAGTCTGAGCATTTTGTAACAAAACCCACAGATGCAATAATCTTTATATTCCTAATATAAAATAATACTCACAACATACTCACAACTCCATCTGCAATGGAGGAGGAAAACTCCTTGACCAGAGAGTGATTTTGTCAGTAAAAAGCTGCCCTGTAGACTGTGTGCCTCTCCACTGTTCATGAAAGAATTCTGCCAGCCACCCATATATACAGATCAACCAATAAAGCTTGCTTTTAAACCCCATGACTCAATTATCTGGCAGCATTCTTGTACCTTCAGCAACAAAAGTGAGCCAATGTCTTCAGCCGTTAGGAAAGTGAAATTGCTCACATCACCTTATTCCCTCTGGCAGGGCTGAATTTTACTGCTGTTATCCTCGGGTAGGATACAGCAAAGGAAATTCACTCCAGAGCAGCAAATAATAAGAACAATACTTGTGCGCTTCTCAGACCTAAAGACATTCCGCTGGTTCACACAGGCAAAGTCTAAACACCCTGCAATTTTATTCAGTGGTTTATGCACTCTACATTTTCACCTACTGAGCAGTGTTATGTCCTATGAAACATCCTGTCTTTTTCATGGTAACATCTCCTTCAGCATTTTTTCCTACCCTTTAGATAATAGGAAACACAACTACTTTCCCATTTTGAAATCAAGAACAAATGGAAGTTTTCCTCACCGTGATGGTTTCAGGAGGATTTTTACACACCACCCACTTAGCTCTAGAAAAAGCTATAGTTACGTTTTTTTCCCAGATCTTTAACACACATATACTTGTCTGACTTACTCATCAAAACATTGCTGATCTTTGTGTTATAGGAATACCTAGATTAAAGACCAAATTTCAATGTTTTTGGCCTGACATTCACATTGGAAGGGACTATATTGAAACCAAAGAGCACGTGCTACCTAAGTAATTCTTATGCCCTCAGCAATAGATCGAGTTTTTTCCTATGATGTGTCTCTGAATCAAGATTTATACCCAGTAATTAAAAGGGGATGAACAAGTTTTGCCCTTAAGCCTTAAGTAGTCTCTGATTTAAAAAAACTAAATAAAATAAAAAAAAAATCATTTGGCTTGGGAAAAGAAGGCCAGTAAGAAATGAAATAAAGCAATCAAGCAAACAAAAATGTTGCAAGATGAACACTAACCATTCTTCCACAGAAGCATGTCATGCTGTTTGCACCAACCCTGTGACAGCACAGAGAATTGCATATTACTCCCTTCAACCTGAGCAGGAGCCCCACAAGGTAGACATGACCAGGAATAGCTACATTATTTGCTCTTGCACATTCTCTATCTGAACTTAGTAGAAAGGCTTGTTAACACACTACAGCAAGATGCCTCCAAGCAGAGAGTCACACTTTGTTAAAGAATAATGATCTCTGCAGCAACAGGCAACTGCGCAAGCTTTGGGCCATGGAAACTAGGCAAGAATTGAAAGGGACTTCCCCCAGCCCCTGGTAGAAATCCACTTAACTGGCAGTCACTTAAATGCATTGTCTTAAGATGACTGGAACCAACAATCACAAGGTTATTTACTTCTTCAATTTTAAACTCTTTTAATTCTGGGGATTGAACCTCCATTAGAAAAGTTTCAATGTTTGAAAAGCATATGGAAACTCTCTACTGTAAAAGTGGCTTCATTGAGAAAATCCTTTTCCAAATCATTGCAATTTAATGGGAAAAAATCCATTCCAGACTGAAATTCTTCTTCACTGTATAGATCTATAAAAATTTACACCATTTGCTACAGATCTTTGAAGCCATACTTGAGGTGATCTTGTAATCACGTAAAACATATCACTAACAGACTAGAAAATCAGCTGGCAGGCAGTGTCCCATTAAAACAGTGTTTTCAGGTTTGTAAGCTTGTGAGTAGGCTGGGTAAATCACTAAGGTGAATGCACTGCATAAAAACAAGTTATTATTATGTGAGGGTGTAGCTGTCACAGTATAAAAGATAGTTGAGTAAGCAGATTGAATAGCAAAGAGCGAGAAGCTACCAAGAGTGCTAAGGAGATTACAGAAACAACAACTGATAGTCTACTGAAAGAGGTGAGTAACTGAAGACAAAAAAACCTAAGTAAAAAAAATGGTGCTTGCTTTGTCCACTTCTTGGGCAAAGGTGCTTAGCTGATGTTAACAACTCTCTGTTGCCACAGAGCTAAGACTTCAATAACGCTGTTGATCTCTTCTGCTCTCTGCTGTGACACAATGCATGTTCTCGTCTTTCACAGTAAGCTCATTAAGAGATGCTAGGAGAGTTTTATGGTTTTATGTATGAGGAGTATCTTCTCTAGGATATCTAGTTCCATGTACCAGTCTTGAGTAACAGCTACTATATCATCACTTGCTTTGTGTATTTGCACTTTGGGGCTAGAGATGGGAAAAAGAAAGGGGATGGCGAAGGGAAAAGAAGAAATTTTAAGTTCCTAACTCTTATGACAACTATTTTACACATGGGAACCTGTGAGACAATGAATCAATGTATACTGGTATATATTTTTAAAGAGCATGTGGACTTAGTGCAAGACTGGAAGAAAGCAAAAAGCACTGCAACCCTCAAGAAAAAAAAAGAGAATCCCAGCAACACTGCGGATGCTAATTTTTTCTAAATAATGAAGTAGTACTAAGGATTATAAACTACATCAGTGACTACATAGAACTAAGTGAAGCCATCAACTATACTGCCTGCATACACCTTCCCAGACAAACATCATATGTTTGGGTTTGTTTTTTGTTCCTTGGTGTTTTTTTTTTTTTTGTTTTTGTTTGGTTTTGTGTTTTGTTTTTTTTAAAACAAACATGGATTGCAAAATTTGGCGATAAAGGGAATGCAAATGAGATGAAATCTAGCTGGGTGTTACAGAAATGTTTCCTAATGTGTCTTCTTGCGAAAACTTAATTAAAAAAAAAATTCAAAAGCACTGGTGTGCACCACTTTTGAATGAAATAGAAGAGAAGAGAAGAGAAGTAAAGAAAGACTCATCATTTCCAGCACTTGGCAGAATCTCCAGAGCCTTGGGTTTTCCTTCAGCTTTGTTGGGAGGCTGAAGTCAAACACCTTCTACATTAGTTCCTGCTCTACCTTTGAATATGGGACCCTCTCCTTACGTTTGGTCAACAAGCTGGGATCTGGATGTATTATTCTAATATGAAATAATTAATGATATGTACACCAAAGGTATTACAACAATATGTGGGTGTTTAAAATGAAGTATGGTATGTGACCGCATATCAGGAGGAAGTCTTGCAGTGACCTGCGCTCCACACTATGCACTGAAACATGAGTAAGCTTAGGATCTCAGCACCCAGAAGAGGACAACAAAGGGTGTTACCACAGAACAAGTCTTTTTTGTGGAGTATACACACCATATGGAGCTGATAGTGCTTACTATGTCCAAGTAGTTTTTAGTCTTTACGAAGGGACTGAACACATTAACACTGTTCACATGTTCCTCTGTTACTCAGAATTATCTGCCAAATACTCATATAAATTAATGATCCATTTCTCACTGATGATGCTGATTTGACATTTATAGAATTTATATCATTTATTGCATGCTCCTGCAATCAGAGGGACAGATTGCATTATACGATACAGACATGGGCCCTGCTTGGATGCCGTAATTGCTTCAAGGAAGGTTTTAAGTTGGATGTTATTGGCTATAAACAGAGATGTGGTGTTGGGTTTTCTAGCATTTGCCTTCCTATTGCACACTTCTACCAGGAAGGACCTTCTTTGGATAGCTACAGTGAGTCAAAACGCTGTGATTGCAGTCATAGCAAATTCATTTAAAGCTACAGACGGACTGTCAGAGAAGCTCAAAGCGCAGTCTTGCGGCAAACTATACTATGGCAGGTGTTATGTTTGAAAGGTTAAGAAAGGAGCAGGCTGTGTGCCAAAGAGGCAACACTCAGGAGCTCCAAGCAGCCTCAAAGACAGTATCATCCTATGGTACGGGGATTAATCTTGGCAGTGCACACTGCGGTGTGGATGAAATAGCCGCCTCAGGCTTAAAAGGTACTTCAGGCAGCATGAGCGGGTGCCTGAAGTGCCATGCCAGGATGTACAAGACCGGGGCTGAAGTCGCAGTCTGCTTCTGACTAGTTAAAGTATTTCTCAGATTTGTATCAACTGCGGCAAATTATATTGCAAAACACCCAAGCCCAGCTGGAAACTGCCAAGACACTGTGCTTCAGCATTTCAGAAAAAAATAATGCAATTCTGTTCAGCTAAAACTGTCCTCTTGCTTTTTAAGGTTTGAAAGATCCTCAAAGCAAAATAGAGCTCAGTCAGCTTTCTGAAACTGCTAGAGAGAAAAGAAAACCCCTTCCCAACCAGCTCTAACACTGGTATCTTCTAGAAAGTACTTTGTAAGAAACACCCTGAACAGAAGTCGGCTCCTCATGAGAGGAAATGATAGAGCTGACTGCAAAAAGCCTTCGGCAGCAGCCACTGAGGGCTCAAGAGCTCAGTACAGCTGAAGAGCGCTACTTGCCTGGGTTTGCTGTTAAGCGCTTTCCCTTCTGTCATTTGTTATAAATAACAGACAAATAAGCCCTCTTCCCTTCCTCTTCCTAGCAGAAAATACCAACTTCATAGCACAAGCAATATGCTTCACAGTCTGGCACAGGCACAAAGCAATCCACATCAAAGGCAGGTGTCACCACAAGCGGATGAGAAGTCACGGGAGCACCATGTTAACACTATGTTAACTAACACAAACAACTTACACAGAAGCAGCAATCCTCAGCCTCCTTCCCACTCCAAATTTCACAGCTTGTCACAAAGTCTCATGCCATTTTAGCAACTACCAGCAGGAGCACTGGGGTGTCACTGGAATTTCAGTATTTTTTACTGAGGGAGAAAGTATTTGAGTTCACATCCTGAGATGCATGCACTGCAATAACCTGTGAGCTCAGAGGCAGAAGAAACATGTCAGAGGGGACAGAGCTCAACCATACAATCCTCCTGGCTCCTCAGAGCAATAGTCTTCCCCCAATGCATTCCTCCAGAAAAGCCTGGAAATGGAACACAGTATTTTTGCATCTACTGGAAAGCAGCAGTCAAATGACAGATGCAAGCCTGAGTCAGATACTAGGCAAAACCTTCTCCCATGCCAGCACTTCCCACTGAAATTGGGAAGACATTGGCCCAAGCACTATTCTCAAATAAAAGAACCCCAGAAACACAGGACTGCGGGAGGGAAGCAAACCACAGAAACACTTGCTCCACCTCGGCTGCTTTTGAACAATTTGGTCCAAAAGGGCTGAAACATTCTCCTGCTGAACCTGACAGGTGAAGGCATTAAGAGACTTCTTGGTATCGCAAGACAAGCCAGGATAAAGTTACCTAAGGACGACTGGTCTGAAATGACTGCTGATGGCAATCTGGATAGCTGAGCCCAGCTTCTGCCTCCATGTGGGCAGGAAGCATTCCAAGGTGCTTGAAACGCCACAACAAGCTGGAAGGTGCCTGACCCATTAACCAAGGTATTACCAAGGTTCACCAGAGCATGAGCTGTAGCAGCACTGTAAGAGACAGGAGTCCTTCCTTGGTACTGAAGGGCACACTGAGACCACGCTCTCACCAAGTGGCAGTACACCTGAACCTCAGACACTACATTTTCCTCTTATTCCTCCAGGTTCTTTGCCTGTCACCAGATTTTAATTAAATAATCCTAATTAACCAGAGCATTTTGGTTTTATTGTTTCAATGGCATCCTGAGTTTGGATTCAATATATATTGCAACTCAGGGCAGGTCAGATTTTACAGCTTGTCATGTATGGTTTACCACAGTTTAGTTGGAAAGAAAACAAATGGGTATATGGGATGCAGCAGAACACTGATTGATAGATGAGGCAAGTACCACAAGAAGTGAGGTGCGAGACTGCCTCAGTATTACTGTTGTTCATCTCACTCCATCTAAGCTAGAAGTTCCATCATGTATAATATAGGAAGGGTAGAAATTCTCTTCCTGGACAGAAAAGTCTGGCAGGTGATGGGGGAGAGCAAAGGCAATACTAGTTTTGGTTTATTTGCTTGGGGTTTTTTGTTTGTCTGCTTTTCAAATATTTCCCTTGGTTCTCCAGTAAGAACTGAATGAACACATGCAGCATTGTGAAGCAATGGACATGCTCCCTTGCTCAGCTTGCCATCAGACATAACATGCGTTTTATGCAAGATGGGTGGTTTAATTTGCTTTGAAACTGAACATGAGCAGAACAGCTGAAGAAGTTCCAAATCCTCCAGCAACCTAGGTAAACACCTTCACATAGAAGCAAAAGATCCAGGAGAAGCAGTAGCTGGCACTTGATGCCCTCCATATTGCTCAGGGTAGCAGCAGTGTCCTGCAGAAAGGGGCTACCAATGTCTACTCCAAACATCTACTGGCATTTTTTGCCACCCAAATAATTTCCTTTGACCTTCAAACTTTTACATAATCAAGAGCTCACAGGCAGTCCAATACCACTGGTGACAAAGGTCATGAAACTACCAAGGCAGAATAGGTTGGTTGTCTGTATACAGCCAGCATGAATTTGTTTTCTGTTCTCTTGCATACTGTTTATCCTGTAATTTTTTTTCCTCCTTCTGTATTTTTTTTTCTTTTTAACGAAGTTTTGAGCATTGTATATCCTTCATTGGACATCGGGAACAAATCCAGCATGGTTTACTGGTACAGCGAACAAGTCTTATTTTATCTTGTTCACAGGAAATATCCCACATGCTCTGAAACAGAAGATGTAAACCAAATAATTTATGTCTGAGCTTGCCCTGAATAAGCAGCTGACAAAAAAGTCATCTGCCCCAGTTATGGCCTGAAATCTTCTAAGAAAAGTTTGCAACACTAACAGTAGGTCCTCTCCAAATTGTTTGGGGCTGGGACACAGGTCTTGATGTAACTCAGCAGCGTATCAATAGCCATCTCAGTGTGTTGCTGCATAAGATCGAGTAGTATTGTTCATCAAAGGTAAGTAGGTGATTGCAATTCAAACCGCAAGGTCATAAAAGGTGTAGAAATTTATGTGATGCATATTGTCTTGAATTCCTTTGCCATTAGAATCATTGCAAGGTGAGCTGCTGAGCCCTCTAACCTACCCCTTACCCAAATTAGAATCAACTATGCCCTACATAGTGCCATCAGCACATACTTCTGTTGCCATCCTAAGCCAAGAAAAATCCCAGTTCTTGGAATATATTTTATGCAGAGTCCTCTTTGTCCATAGCAACTTAAGTCTGGGAAACACACTAGCTTAAAACACAGGAGAAGCCCCACTGAACACAGTGGAAAAATCAAATAAAACGTCTGTGCTCAAGTGCTCACCATGGCAAGTCTTTTGAGTGATTTTTCAGGACTTCCCACGGGCTAAAGTACCTTTTGAGAATTGTATTTGCTGTAGTGACTGCAGTGCAAATACCACAGATGTGCATTAGGGCATGTTACACACCTGTACATCATACACTGATTAATCAGGTAGACAAAAGTCATTTACTCACCTCATTCCATACCCTTACTAAACATTACCCAGGGGTTATAACTTAGCCACAGGAAGTACTAATTGCCCGAATTTGAATATCACTACCTTTCTTCTCAATGTATTTCCCTGAACTGCAAAATATACCTATGCATTTTTAGTCAAGAAAATGGCTTTTTTCAAGTTCAGTAGCTTCAGTTGGCACAAAATTGAATTCAAAAATTCTTTATCTGCACAGCCACATGTGCTATTGTAATGACCTCAATCACAGTCCCTAAATTTCTGAACCTACTTTTAGGCACCAAAACACAAGTGCCTTCATCAGTGATAAGCAACTTCAACAAGACAGGCTTAATTAAAATTAATTAATTAATTGTCTTTTTGTGATCTTGCACTACAGTGATCTCAAAAGCTTTCTAAAATTTAGCTCCAGTGGTCTGTTTCAATTTCTAAAGAAATACGTACAATTACTTTGCAAATTAAAGACCATGCCAGTACTCATCAGAAAGCGTGATTCGTTGATCTTTTAAATCTATGTATCTAATGAAGTCCATAGAATTAAATCACAAAAGCATCAGACACCTTATCTCACAAGAAGCCACATCCTGAACTTCTTATACTCAGCCTGGTCTTTAATTGGGACAAAACTGACTCAGTCAAGGCTTGAGCTGAAGTACAGGTAGAAAGAAAAGATTTCAGAACATTATAGGCATTCTGCATTGTTCCAGTAACAATGTATAAGCAAAAGATTGGCTTTATATTGGTTTATAATGGCGCTGGATGCATTCCTGTCCAACCTGCTTTAGGTGAACCTGCTTTGGCAGGGGGGGTGGACTACATGATCTCTGAAGGTCCCTTGCAACCCCTACCATTCTGTGATTCTCATCAACATCAATGGCATTATCTCTAGCCTGTAAGGAAAGAAAGAGCCTCTATATTAAGAAGTTTCTAAATTAGAGATGGACCCCAAATCAGAGCTCCTCAGAATATCAGAACAAGAGCTGAACTCCAAGGCGTATCCTTTGTGTTTAGCACAGGTGAACAGATGAGATCCAAGACACAACACATGAAGGACTGTAACAGGCATCTTAGCAAACCAATGTATATTTACTACTCCACCATCAAAAGCACAGTATCTTAAAAAAAATAAAAATCATTGCTGGCTCTCTTGCTCAGGATTGACATTGACAAATCAAATCTTCATGGCTATCTATACTATAAATGGAATTTGGTTGTTTCAACATAAGTTTAACCACCTACACAAATTACAGCGCTGTGATAACACTTAGAAGCAATCCAAGTGGTCTTTAAACTTTCCTCATCTAAATATTACACGTCAGATATTGCTCACTTTGAACGTTAGCTTTTTTCTCTTTTATTAGCCCGTAGATCCAAAGTCTAAAGTCACCAAGAAAGCTTTGCTCCATTTTTTTTACTTCCAGTTTGAATAGTCAATGGTCAAAGTCTCTGTTCATAAACTGTCATGTCTGCTTCTCTTGCCCCCATTTTATCCTGGCAGTAGGGGAGATTAAGTACAGCAAAATGTTCAGGTAAATGTGTAGGCAGAATAAGAGTGCCAAACTATGAAAACTACTGAACAAATAAATCAGAAGCTTCAGTTCTTGGATCATGTTTTAGGATTGAATTTGAAAGTCTGGAGTTGATGCAGAAGTCAAGCTCTGCACGGACACAACACCAAAATTGTGTTGAGCTTCAAAATGTCAGCAGACCCTCAACTTTGGTAGGCAGTTCTCATTTTCATCAGAGTTAAATACCATGAAATCTTCATGAGCTGCTGCAAGCTGGATCTAAGCTAATTTGTATCCATTGTGGCTGCCCACTTCATGTTTGAGCAGCCTCCATTATGTCATTAACCTTTAGAGGAGGAAAAGACCTGATAATTTAATCTGTCCACAGACTTTCATTAGAGCCTTGCTGTCACAGCCATGCAGCCAGGCTGAATGTGTGCTGGACAGTCTCCAGGGTTAACATGCAGTTTATGGCATTCAGTGCTTTTGAGATAGGAATGGCTTTACTTTGGTGGAGATTATGCAGAGAGCGCTTCATTAATTTTTTCATCTATGATTCTTATCAGATGGAACAGAAGTGACCAATGCTAAATATTTTTTGTGTCAGAGCTCAGAAGAACGAGTCTTTTGGGGACACATTCTGATCCCAAATAGACCAATGTAAATCATTGGTATTACATCATTTCCAGTCAAAATCAGTAGAATTATCTGTCAGTTGTTATGCTCAGCGTCAGCAAGTCAAGATATAAATCAGATGCTTTTAGTTCCTGCGAAGTGACTGGTGCCAGTTCATATTTGTCCATATTCAACATCTACAGTTACCTTAAAAGTCTTTTTTGTCTGGTTTTAAAACCATAGACGCTTACTGGAACACACCACTCAAGCTCTGCACGAAGAGAGCAGAATGCAAGATCGTCAGTGGTAACATGGAAGCAGCAAATTCAGTCAGATCCTCCAATTTTATGGAGCAGCCGTACCAGCCAACAAAGTAAGCGTGCAGCTGCTCTTGGGCACCATGCAGCAACTGCAAATATTCAAACATGTGCAGCCTCATTAGTTGATCTAAACAGTTGAACTACACATCCATCCCTTTTAAACAAATGCTTTAACACAGTAAGAATGACTTATAATGTCCTGGTACCAAAGTTTACTACTGTCAGGGCAATTATTTAGGCTGAAGGGTTAGAGTTTGTTTCACATTTATCACTCAACAGCCTATTGCATTTGAGTAGATTTCACAAGACCAATAAAAAAAGGCTTCTTCTATGTTACCTTATATGTTACCTAGAAGGGATTAAACTCCAGCTGTGTGTGGTAATGACCTTTAGCTCCACTCTTCACAGCTTGGACTGGTTGCACAACCTCAGCAAGAATCACTTTTAATCAGCATTCAGGTATACCCCACAGTTATATGTTCACTGACAGGTATCTAAAATATGCCTGTGAATCCTGCTGTTGGTAATGGAACTGGAAGGAAGCTGGAAGAAACACCCCTTTCAATTTCTTTTGCTCCCTTTTGGTGCATATTCTTCAAGTGTCAAGGGAATTGCACAAAGGGCAAATGAATACATTGCTTGTGTGATATTTCAAAGAACTGTTAATGTGACTAGTGAGACTTTAGATAAGCACAGAAAATGGATCTAAACAGAGAAGGCAAACTATTAAGCTTTCTATCACCTATAAAAACTAGCAAAAGAAAGTTTGGATTATCACATGCTTAAAAACTGCATACATGCAGAGACTTCTGTCAAAAAGTCATACTTTTGAACAAACATTTTGAGCCAAAACCTGCTCAGAGATTTTAAAAATGACTAGCTTGATACAATTGACAGGGCCCCTGCTAGTCTACAGAGAATTCTTAATTTGTCATGTTTTCTTCATAATTTAGTCTTCAGGAGAAAAATTACCAATATTTACATTAACTGAAAGCATTTTTTTTCCAATCTTATAGAAAAAAGCATTTGCTAATTCTGAGTAGGGTCTTCCTTGAGCTTCTCTTTTTCAGAACTGGGACACAGGTGATGTTTCCACAGCTGATCTAGTCTCTTTGATGTCATTGGTCATGTGCTTTGGTCACTGAGATCACAGACTACGGCATCACCCATTCAGAAACAACAAGGAACACAGATAATGCGCACAGAGAAGCCTGCACTACAGACTGTAAGCCCATGGATCTTGTAGGGCTTGCATACATGTTTTTTCACACCTGTTTTCAAAACAAACTGAAAAAAAGATTACCCACTATTAGCAATTCGGCAAGACTTCTGATCAAGAGCCCAAACTACCCGACTGAGAAATGACACACTCATGGCTCAGAGTTGCTTAGGACTCCCAGAACTCCCACTGTTTTAAACAGTGAACTAATCAATGGCCTTCATTCATCGGGAAGAAACTATATAGGTGAAAGGTGACAAAACATTACAACTTGGATTAATTTGCTGTTCAAAAGAGGTAAAAAGCCATGTACTTAATGTACCAGGGAGGAAGGGCAGAGAAGGAAAAGCAGTTGCAGCTTTGCACATACAGCTAGCTCAGGTAATTCACTTTGTTCCCTCCTCAAGTGACTGTGCTACACTTCCCCCAAACTTCCGTATATAAGATGCATCTAGGAGCCAAAACCGCAGGTGGCCTCAGTCATTCTAGCTCTTTTGAGGTGGTGAGGCAATATCCACTTACACTGAATGGGAACCTGCCCGACTACTTATTACTAGTATCTGTTGCATACCTCCTAACCGACTACTTTGTTTCCCACGTGCAAGATGCACCACAGACTGGAGCCCAGAGACTTGCACACCCGTATCAGTTCTTTACACCAGGTCTGGAACCATCCCGCTCACTTTCTTTCATCCTCCTCAAACTGACATTTTCTAAAAACTTAGAGGAGATTGCAATCAGGTGGTCTAGGATGATAACTAGCATTGGCACAGGTGCTTCCACTTTTATTCATGTCCACTGATACAGGCAGGTTCCCCCACCCCAATCAAGAATACTTAAGATCATAAGTGAAAAGTGTTAATATTGGTTTACTCTTCAAATATCATACAGGAGTCAAATTCCAGCACCGGTCAAACCAGGCCTGGATCAACAAAAGCTTCATTATCTTGACCAGTCCTGACAGTATTAAGTGAGTGCTGAAAGGACTTTGGTATTTAGCCTTGTATCTTGGATCATGAGGAGCAAACTTCTTCCAAAGATCACATCTGCAGCCTTTGGAAGTGATGCCAAGAAGCTCCGCCTGCCAGCCCAGCCTGCGTACCTCACCTCACAGCTGAGTCTTTCTCAAGGAGCGTTAAGCACAGCGGCTCTCTTACTCCCATTTCGTAGACGGAGGAAGACAAAAAAATGAATCGCTTAAATCGACACAAGAAATCTCTGACAAAGCAGGCTTAGCCTACTTGCCAGTCCTGCAAGCGAAATATGCTTTGCACACTTTCAAAAGACAAGGTGCATCATAGTAAGATAACCAGTCCCCCGTACGCCCCGGCTGCACTGAGAGCTCCTACCATAAAGGAACGTGCTGCTTCATGGACCACTTGAGCTGCAAAGGAAAGCCATGCCCCAGCTGTCGGACATGATTAAGGAGAGGCCCCTCCACAAAGCAGTAGGGAAAAATATCACAATATATTTGCTTCTCGAAGTGCAATCTAAGAGGCACCTTTTCTCACTGGAACGAGACTTACTCGGTATCCCATGCGTACTCAGGGTAAATGAGAGTCCTATGAAAAACCCAAGTGTGCAGCTTTTGCAGGGCTGGGGTTCGCTTTCACAGTGTGCTGCTGCTGCTCTCTTCTAAAACTGTTGCGCAAGAGTTGTATGTTTAACATTTCTAACCAGCCAAAATTGCTCTTTATATTTGATCAGGAATAATTTTTTTTTTACCTTTGAACCTGTTGCAACGCAGGTTCAAAGGTTACCTGGGTGCAGTGTTGCCTGTTTATTAAAGCCACACACATGATTCGGGGCTTAGTCCAGCCACAGGAGCTGGGGAAGCACCAACCCTTCAACACCCACTTGGAGTTGTAAAGCAGCAAAGGAAACAAGCCGTACCGGCCCCTCCACCCTCCTCCAGCGCTGAAGGAAGGTAAGCAAATCTCTCCTGATCGGAGCCTGTCTTTCACAAGTACTAGGCTTCCTGGTCCTGCAGAGAAGTATTGCAAGTGAGATAATAGCCTTAATTTGCTGCAGTGCCTAGATGCTCTTCTCATCACGCTGTGTGCTGTTAAAGGCAGCAGCTGTGTAATTGGCTGCATGTTACTGAAGAAGCAAGTCTGGGCTCAGGGGTGGCATACAGACAAATCACAGCCTGAGCAAGAGCAACTTACCTGAACACTCCCTGTTGCTATAGATTGGCTGGAACTGGAAACCTGACTACCATCCAGGCTGAAGCCATTTTCTTATCAGTTTGTTAATTATATCTATTTAAAGATACAGTGCACAGAGTACCGGTGCCAGGCTCCCATTCAAGACTCATGTTTAAAACACAGTTCCAGAAATAGAAGAATCATTTGGTTCCACAGCATCGCAGGCAGGTTTTGAAATCTTGTCAGTAAAGACTGTTATATGCTAGCTCACTTAGACACACAAGCTTATTGGCAACATGTACTACAATAGGACCTTAATCCCTAACTAAGAACATAGAAGCTGACTGTAATGCCTTTTTTAATGCTTTAAAAGCACAGATCTTAGAGTATGGCACACCAGACTGCTGCCATCACCTTGGTACAACTGCTTGGTGTAGCTATAAAGATGGAGCCTTCTCCAAGCTCTTGCTTGTGTACAGAGCTGCAGCTGTAACAAGGCAGAGGATAGCAGAGACAGAGATTAACCAAAAATCAAGCCGCAAGTAAGAGAACTGGCAAAAAGCATGCCAAGTCCTAAGCCCATTGTCCTGTCCATACTACCTTCCCTGAGATGATTATTTATGTCTGCTTTCCCAAAGCCAGAAGGCTGCCCTTGAAAAGTGTAGCAGAGCAATAAAGAATGGTTATTTTCACAGCATCAAGAAAACAAACTCAAATTGAAAAGCCCTTCAAATAAAGTGAGCCACGCTTCCCACAGACTCACAAAATTTAGATCCAAGTCTTGAAGTGATAACAGAGAAGACTGTACACTGAGCTAATGCTTCCCCTTCATTAGTTTACATCCTCTGCTATTTGCTATAGGTAGATGGGCTACCTTGGCATCTTTGGATAGCAAAAGCTTGTGTTGTGCCATGCCCTTAAGGTTTATTATAAAAGTTCAAACCTTTTGTGGCAGTGACAACAAAAAGGGAACACCTTGAACTCTCTATACGCATACTCTACCTACTGCTCATCTTAATTTGCTAATGGGTATGAAAGATGCAGATGTACATGTTATATACATGTACAAAAAGAAGCAAAGGTTGAGTTATTCATGAGTCTGCTTTATTTTTTCGCAGAGAATTACTAACAACAATGGATTTGTGCCTCAAAAATCTGGAGCTTATTCAGATCATTTGAAGTAGTATCAAAAATTAAAAGCCTCAAAATTTGCATGTTACTTCTTATGCATACTGGGGACAGAGCATCAACTGTATTCTAATTTATGAGCATTAAACAGAACCAGTCATTACGGAGAAGCTATCCTCCCCAAGGCTTTCCTATGTGCATCCCTTAATCCAATTTATGTTGGAGCTGTGAGACCCACTGAGTCCAGCCAATGCAGCGTAACCTTACCAGCTCAGGGACCTCCGCAGCACACGCTGGGCTTCTGGCAGGCCAGGTAGGATGGCGCTGTGCGCATGTTCTCTTGTACCCGCAGCCAAAGTCAATGCATCTGAGACACACAGCATTGCTACCCAACAGCTGATCAGAGACGGGCAAATTCACTGCTTTTTCTCTTTCTCCCGGAAAAACAACCGCCTGAGGTCAGATACCTGGAGGGGAAAATCCTCAGAAAGGCAATCAAAGAAGGTGATTATGGAGCTGGCTGTGCTGGGAGCCTGGCCTTCTTTCCCTTCTCTGTAAGAGGCATTGCCTTTCTCTAAGCATACATGCACCCTGACTGGCACTACTAAAGCTGAAGCTCACAGCGTCAGTAAATTCCACAGGAACAGATCTGGGTAGGCAAAGCCAAAGGCAGTGGAGTTTCATGCAGAACCAGCTATTTCTTTTTCATCTTCATGTAAAGCTTACAGCAAAATCAGTGAATTAAGCTTCAGCTCCCTAAAAGTATATCTGCATTGCTAAATAGTGCTGTAATTACAGTGTAAGTTAGCTTTACCTGAATAGCTTAAAGTTTACAGCAGCAATAAAAACATAACTGCAATTAGTAGAAGCTATATGTTTTAGCAAGCCAAGGTCCAGGACCGGTTGTATTCTGGATGCAAGTATGTTATTCCATCCAACTATTCCATCCAACTATGTTATTCCATCCCAGCAATAGTTAGTCTAGCTAAGCAGATTATTCTGAAATTACGCAGCATAGAAAAACTTTCAGATGGGCAAACTGTTAAGTGGGAAAACAATTCCAAGATCTGAGGTCAAGGCACTAAAGAAGAGAGATAGGTGAAGCTACTGTCTTCCCACCCCTCGAAACATTCTGCACAATTCCAGTTATATTAGACAAGCATCGGAGAAAAAAGGGAAACAGCAGCAGCTATAAACTTTTAAACAAAGAAATGCAACTGTTAAAACCATAAAGAAAATCCCTGTCATAGCAGGAAACAAAACTGAAGTTTGAAATGTAATTCACTGTTACCTTGTGCAAATAATTGCACATATCTAAGTCTATACCACAGCAGAAAGAACCAAGTAGCCTTTTGGTGGGGATACCCCTCCCCCAAACAACAAAAACCCCACCAAAAACAAATAAACCAAACCGGCAGCAGAAGTGGGAATCTAGACCACCACCAAGTATGCTACAACAGTATATAAGAAATACCATACTCAAAGCATTTTGTCAGCGTTACAGGCTACAAAGCTCTGCTCAGCTTAACGTATGCACGGCTATAGAGAAAAAATCATTATTGTTGAGCATACAGCTTTATATGCAGAAAAAAATAGCAAAGAGCTTATAAAGAGTAAACTCTAAATATCATATCCAAAGGTCTTGGGATACTTTTTATGTAGCTCTTCAGAAATACGCAAACTTCAATCTCTTTTCCTCAGCAAACAAAAAACCTCAACAACCTCCTCTACATTTTTCTTTTTTTTTTTTTTCTAACTACTTCAGTTCCTGTGTGCAAGTTCCTTCCTTTTAGAAGCTCCCTTCCCAGCATGCTTTTCTGCTTGCTGATTTATTTAAACTGGGGAGAGGGAACTAGCTGTAGTTTTTAATGCAAGTGTTACCTAATGGGTGTTAGTTAGTTCCTGTGCTGGTAAGGCTCCCCTTTACTTAGGAAAAGAGGTTGGTTTCCCACTCCGTTGTCAAAATGGTAGGTATTTTTGATCACTGGTTCTCATCTCTGTATTTGCTTTGAAGTATTTTCTGTAAAAATAATGATAGTTCTTATTTTATTTTTTTTATTGCTAAGGGGCTTGCTTGCTGTCACTCACATGGGCTTTACTATAACCTATGTGCAAGTGCAGTAATTAGCTGTAGGGCTCAAGATAATGAGTTTATCAGGAGCCCGCTAGGAAATCTCTAGTAGTGAGCTATCAGTTAGATGTTAACCTTAGGCTGAGTTAAGTTCAGATATATGTTTGCTCTTTGCTCTTTATAATGTAAGTGCTGTAATAATATGTAGTGATAAAAGACATTAGTATCTAGAAGTTTGTAGTGATAAAAGACATTAGTATCTAGAAGTTTTTAGTGCTACCTTGTCTCTGTGTGGCTATGTAAGGTGTTTAATAATGATAGTCTAGTTTTCTTAGGAGTTCTCTGTGAATTTTCAAGTTCAGTTTTAATTCTAGCTCTTTAAACCATGCTTATTATGTGTCTAGAGATAATTTGCTGTTAATGTAATGTTGTTGCATGTATGTCTTGCAAGAATGGGATCCTGTATTATCTAATAGCATAAGCAATAACAGAACACATTATTCTAAATACTTTTAAAGTTTTCAAAACTTCAAAGGGCTAGTTGAACACGTTCTATCTTTCTGAGTAGGTAGGTTTCAAGGAGAAAGCCTAATATAAAAAATATGTGAAAGCTTGGCTTTTCAATTTATCTGACAAAATGACTTTTTGCACTAAGCAGTGTCATGGTGTCATTGTTGTCTGATAGAGGGACAGTAATATCAGACAAAGTAAAATTCTTTATTACAAAATGGCCTTTCTATTTAAGTATACTGAAAGCCTGAGTTCAATAGGTTTCATCAGCAAGGCTCAGAAATAGCCTGTGACACGTAGTCTGAAACCACAGCACGCTACGCTTCCTGAAAGTAAGTTACTGAGGCCTCGTTCTTTCCCACCCCCTAGCAGAGCGCTTCTCAGGCAAGATCAAAGGGTACTTGAACTGTTTGGCTCTGACTTTCATAAGAGGTACTCTGAAAGCAAAGCCTAACTAAAGTGTATCTTAGGCTTAATGCAAGTTACTGTGGATTTTGCTTTGTATTTTTTTATGTGGCTCTGTTCAGCAGTCACTGCTGAGCTTTTGTGCTGTAGCTTCTCTCTGGATGCTAAAAGTTAGATGTTCCTAAACCCTGCAGAACACAAGACTTCTCCTTGCTGCAGCTGGCGGAAGATGGGATATAATGCTTCCAAGGAGTAAGAACTGGCACAGTGGCTCACATCTGCAGGACACCAGGCAAGAGCTGCACTGTATAAGCAAATGTAAAGAGTGAGCTACTGGTGGTTAACTAACTAATTATTGACCCCAGTGTAGTTGGTTGCACTCTACTCTTCCTGCTTGGAAAGAGTTAATGTTACCTCACTAATGCTGATCAACAAGTTCTCCTGATCCCCTCAAAAGCACATGCAAACTGTTACTTAGGCGAACTTGAGACAAAGAATGTAATTCTAGGAAATATTCTCCCAGGCAGTGCATGACCATTGCTTCTCAAGTTGTGCAAGTATCAGAGGCTGCTTTGCTGTCTGGAGAGAACTACTGTGATGGAGAGGACACTGATTTCTTTCTTCATACTTATGTGCTTGGAGGCACAAAGCCCACTCACTTTCCAGTGGAGAGAATCCCCTGTCTTCGAGAGAATAGAGAGTAACTGTTTCATTCCTTCTAGCTATGAAAAGCATTGCTGTAGAGGTGTGTGTGCGGAGGGGGAGTACAGTGGAAAAGAGAACATGTACTCCTGAACTCAAGGCTGTAAATGGTATCACTGTAATCTCTTTGGATAAAAACTAAGCCTTTGCACTCCAGAGCCTAGTGCATCTTATCCCTGACCATTGATCAGGCCAGACAACCTAAGTACACTTTAACTGTCTAGCATCTTATTGCACAAGAGAACTAAACAGGTGGTTTGAGACATCCTGTGCATTTTGTATCTTTCTGGTCACTGGGAGCTGAGCCCTTCAAAACTCAGGGGTTTCAAGCAGTCCGCCCCTCTGCATGCTTAAGAAAGCAGCTGCTGTTCAGACTTGCCCTGCAGTGGAAGCTGGTTTCTGTCCAAAATGCCCTGGCTTTGTTTCATGCTGCACTCAGTTGAGTTTTCATTCAGTTGATATAGATCACGTGTTATGTATGCAAAGGGCGTTTGGATTTGTGGGTTAAGCTCTGCTGGTAGTTGCTCCATAGCACAGATCCAGGGTAGAGCTGTTCTCTTCCCATGGCCAGAAAACTCTCTCAAGTAAAGAGACTCCTATCCTCTCTGCTGGCTCCTCTGCTTTGAGGGAAGCAGGATTAAGTGGCTTTTGGAGGATACCAGAGGTGATTAACTAGCAGTGACTTGGATTAGACAAGTAGTTACAGTAGAAACTCTAGGCATAGGAAACGACTGTCCTAGTGGTGGGAATTGAGACAAATTTGCTGTCTCTTGCTTGAATAACACACCCTATGTACTTTGATAGGAGCAACTAAAGCCCATCTGAGGAAACATGGTTGGAAACTAAAAGCAAAACTATTCATGACGTAGGGGAACTGAAAATAGTCTTTCAGCTATGAAAAGCATTTTTTTGTGAATTGCAAACAAGATCTAAGTATTTGTGCTTTTTTTGACACAACACTAACGTCTGTGGCTTTACAGGATGTTAGGTTTTGACTCTCACATGTATAGTCTCATTCAGTATTGTAAGTGGGCTAACGAAGACAGTTACTAAAAAAAAAAACCCCAGAAGCCTAGAAGCAAATGAGCATACAATACTTCCCAGGCTTTGGAGATAAACTTGTCAACAAATCTTTCTTTAAATTAAAAATCTGTTTGGCTTATAAGTGAAAATCATCCTTGACTAACTGTGGACATGCTGGTTAGATTACACTGGAATTAGAGTACTGTCTGGTTTCTCTGTGCAAGAGACTTGTGGAATCAATTCAGAATCTCAAGGCAAAAGCTTTGCTGCAATAATCATCTTCAGGCTGTTCTCACACTTGATCAGGTGTTCTCTCTGGACTTTGAGATCTTTGCTCCAAGCATCATTATCCTTCAGGGCTTGATGTTCAGTCTTCCTAGATATCTTGGCACAAACGGCCTTGCATGTGAGTCAGTGAGGAGATGAGAATACCCTGACTGAAAGCTTTTCAGTGACTTACCTACTGCTGCATGGAGCATTTGGGGTTTGTGGGTTCTCTGATCCTTACCACAAAAAGGTCAGACAAGTGTCCTCTATTAATTTCTGTCAAATAAATCCATGTAACAGACAGTAGCTATCTGTGACAATTGCACTGATCGGTCTGATTAGACAGTGTTAATGCTAATCAGTGTTAATAAGTTATAGTAGACGACTTTGTGCGACAGACATGATCCCCAGTTCTATTTATTACTTCTACCATGATACTCTAAAGGCAACCAATCCTTCCTGGTTTCTAGGAAATTGCCTTAAAATTACTATTAAAATCATTGAGAGCACACTCAACCACTAAAAGTGATACAGCAGTGCAGGCATGTGGTCTCTTCAGTTGCTTGCATATAACTCTATTCTCTTACTGCTGGTTGAAAAACTTCAGGTTTTTCTTATAAGAAATACTGTTTTCTCAGTTTTTGCTTCCCTGCTCTTGAAGGAAGAGACTCTGGAGGATGCGAGCAGCAGAACTGCTTCCACATTTCCCAGCTAGACCTCCACTGCACCCATTGACTTCCAGATCACCACTTCCAAGTGCAAACTAACTTTCACAGTTTTGACTTGTGCCATATCTCATGCTGAACACACTGTCAGTATCTGAAATACTTGTCCAGCATAGATGTGGCTTTACAGTAAGAGCAGCTGATCATGAAGATATTGCTTGGTCTGCAGACTTTGACATGTTTGCTAAAGCATATGTAGGTGTAACAATACCTCTCATATTTTAGCAATACCCTTCTCCTATTGGACAGCTATAATACTGAGTTTTCTTACTTCTATTACTCACATCACTGAACTGAAGGCATTTTTTGGTTATACTTAATTTGGGAAATTATACACTGGCTTTCCCTAGGCAGATTTTTACTCTTGAAATAAAAGAATTGACATCTGTTCCTTGTCTGACTTCATTAGGCTTCAGCTTTTTTGTGGAGGTGGATGCAGCATGGATTAAGATTTATGGGGACAGGTGACTTGAGATCTCTTAAGAGGCTTAAAGCATTGCATAAGCATGCTTCGTTATTGTACCAGGACTTTTTAGGGGCAAACTGCTGAAATAATTTGTAGTATTGCTTACCAAAGTAACCATGGCTTACAGGTGGTGAGTGCTTCTAACTCATGTCTACTAAACCTCCTGTTTGTTTCAGGTTCAAATCTGGCTCCACTGATCCAGCACAATGATCTGGATACTTCAAGTCTTGTTCTCACCGCTTCCAACACCAGCACTGATTAGTCTGATTGTATTTGGAGCTGCCATCTTCCTGTGGGTGATAAGCAGGCCAAACCCTGTTTTGCCTCCTGTTGACTTGAACAAGCAGTCAATAGGAGTTGAGGTAATACTTACTCTGCTTGTGGGCATGGACTATTTTTAAGAAGTTTAATCTGAATACTGATCCATTCTTACTCTGGGTATCAGTGGAAACTCTCCTGTCTGATACGCACAGCCTTCTCTCCCAGGTGTACAACTCAACAGTATGGTGAGGAGAAGGGAAGTCTTAAGACACCAAGAGTAAGAACCAGCAGATCTTGCCAACAGGGTTAGGTGGTATTTTTACCAGATGGCCTTGGCTGTCACTGACTATTTTCTGTATTTTAATGCTTTGCATCAGCTTTGAGGCTTGTGCTAGACTACAATGCTAGACTTCACGTAAGTCAAGTTGTAGCACTCAGTCTTAGTCAAGGTCTCTCTAATAACCTGTAATTGAATATTAATCTAGGCCATCTAGAAAATTCCTCTGCATATGACTGATGAGTGAGTAGATCAAAGTCAGGAAGGAATATGAGACTTCCCTAGCAATGCAACGCTATTGAAATGCTTTAAAGGGGGATCTGGGAGAACAGCTGTGGAACAAGTGACATTGCATCTGTTCTGCACTGTTTCATAACTCTATGCTCTGTTCCTAGGGAGGAGCCAGAAGAGGTGCACTCTTGACAGATAATAACCTGCTTTCTTACTACTTTGAAGATGGTAAAACCTTATATGAAGTTTTCCAGAGAGGACTGCATGCTTCTGGTAAGCTTTGCATCAGCTAGTTAGCATTTGCCTATCACAAGTAAATGGAATTAGTCCAAGCTCTTTTGCCTTGCCTCTTGTCTGTAGAAATAATTCAAGCTAGCAAAAGCTTTCCTAGCTTTCTGCGGGGTGCAGTGACAAGTGACCATATCTTTTTTTCTTTGTTTTTTTCTTCCCCCACTTATTTAGAAGTAGTCTTAGTTGGCAGACTGGGCAGGAACAAACATCAGAAGCTTAAGATGGTAGAGTTCAGTGAAGAGTCAGCAGATAGTAAGCATTAGAGGGGATTGGGGGGAAACACCTCTGCTTTGTCTTATGATGTGGGTTTTAGTGTAAAATTACTGCCTGCTTAAAATAGGTATGAATTTGTGTCTCTGTGACTTCAGAGTTCCCATGCATGGAAATATGTGATAGCTTGCAAGCTATTTCAAGCCCACATGGGTTGTGAAATGGGAAAATATTACCAGATCTTGGAAGTATTGTTTGTAAGGATAAAGCCAACAGTTTTAATATCTTGGTTTGGGCAGAGTGCTTAACTATGGACACTGTGCACTTCCATGATCCATGCAGTTAGCTGGATGTCTTGACTGAAAATATTTCCGGCTTACAAGTGTTGCACTAAAATGCTATGCAGCTTCAGCACTGAGCTTTACAGCTGCTTTTCTGAACTCTTCCATTAGGAAATGGCAACTGTTTAGGCTACAGAAAACCCAGACAACCTTATCAGTGGCTGACATACAAACAGGTGAGTATAGTACATGGTGGATGATTTTAATTTGGGATACTGTCTTGTAACACTAAAGTGAGGGAAAACGATCTTACAGGTTTTGGACAGAGCTCAATACCTGGGATCAGGGCTTCTGCAAAAAGGATGCAAGCCATCACCAAACCAGTTTATTGGCATTTTTGCTCAGAACAGGCCAGAGGTAAGCAACAAATTAAATATCCTTTCCCAGGATATTCTGACACCGTGGGGAGAGAGGAAGGTTTGTATTTAGATAGCTTGAGGTCACATGAGGAAAAATCACAACCAGCTTTTCCCTTACCAGTTCCCTTATTACTTACTGACTGAGCTCATACTATGCCAGGCACTTAATACAATGATCTTGAGCCCTCACTACTCTAAGAATCTCATGGACGTGCTCCTTACACAACCCCTACTACTAATGTGTACATGGGCTAGTCAAACTGTATGAAATCTGTAAGTAATCCTGTCTTGTGAGCTGCTAGTTTTCCTTAGCTCTGCTGTTTTCTCTCTTCAGTGGATCATTTCAGAGTATGCCTGCTACACTTATTCAATGGTTGCTGTTCCACTCTATGACACTCTGGGGCCAGAGGCTATTGTATATATTGTTAACAAAGGTAAATACTGACTTCTACTATTTCATAATGATTTCTCTAAGAAGCTTTGTTTTAAGAAGGCTGAAGTTCAAGGGAATTTGATATAAAAATCAGAGTAGTTATAACCTTACTGCTCTTATACTTTTATAGACACTTAATTTCTGTAAACGAAGCTGCTTTGCAGGGGTTCAATGCCTAGAAGAAGCTAGTGGGCTTCCTATGTCTCCTAGTGTCTTGAGTGCAAGTCCACTGAAGACCTCCTAGATCCTGTGGACCATCCTGCCATCAGTGCTCAACTATTTGCTATTTGAGATTTTGTAATCTTGAACTCCCACACTGCCAAACAATCAGACAATGCAGACCAGCTTGCATGCAAATTAAGACTAGATGTGTGACTTTGATTTAAAGTTGTAGGATGTAAAGAGTGGAGGAGGGAGGGGTAAAGATATGCCTAAATCTGTTTAATCTATCTGGTTAGGGCCTGTTGTTCTACAGAAGTAACAACTAGCATGCCATCATGGAAGAAACTGGTGAGGAAGCTTGAATAAATCTTCAAACTTTCTTCCCCGAGCCTTAGGGGAGATATGGGGGGGAAATATCCACTTCTGTCACAGTGCTCTGGGATCCAACCCATAAACGGGATTTGCCAAGCAAAATCACTTCAACAGTTATGCTGGTGAACCTTGCAAACAGGTCTTGCCTTGGGACTACACAGCTGTGACTTTCTAGGCTAAAGGGGAACCAGCATGTTCAGACAAGTCCAATTCCTCTACCGACTTAATGGGAAATGCTTTTGTAATTGTGTAAAACTCTCTTGCACATGCAGGGAAGCTGAGGCATTAACTCAAGAATTTTAGCTACCTTTCAAACAGGTCTAAATTCCTTTAGATTTGGGGAAGATGGCTAAACGTCAACAATCAGTGAGGACAATTCTGAGCTTTTATGGCAATACAAAAAGTTTAAATGCCTATCTTGACTGTGACTGAGGATATTGGTCTTCAGTTCCGCAGCATTTGCCCTCACTTTGGGAAAACTTGAGATTCTAGCTATACAGTCAATTATCCATGGTAGGAGGAACCTTCTTAGCACTGTAAGCCATCCACTGAAACCATATAAACAAATGCAAATGCCTCTAGAACAAGCCAATGCTATGTTTCAAATGTATGTGCTACTGAGCTATAATTCACTAGCCTCATGTCTTCTGAACAGACTTCTGAAATGTAATTTCTTTTCTGTAGCTGACATAAGCATAGTCATCTGCGACAAGCCCGACAAAGCACAGATCTTGCTTGAGAACTGTGAGCAAGAAAAGACCCCAGGTCTGAAGACTATCATTCTCATGGATCTCTTTGATAAAGACCTCAAGGACAGAGGAGCTAAAGTGGGAGTTGAAATTATAGCAATGCACGAGGTTGAGGTAGGTGACTAAAGGCTTCTGCTTGACCTTGCCAGCCAGACATCTGGACCTTCTCTGGCAACAATGACACTTTTACATTAAAGTGTCATTAAAGCATTATCCAGTTGTCACACCTGTACCCAAGTAATTTTGAAACTTGATATAGCTAGCCAAATGGACTTGCAGAGTTCAAACCATTGACTAAAATTGTGTCAATGTGTTGTGGACAGTCAGACTTCCTTAGCTTAATTCATGGTGCAGTTGTAACAGGATTTATCAGGCTTCTAAGCTGGCAGTTGAGTCTAATTGAAGCTGTAAGCGCAAATTACTGGCTGCTTTGGCATCCTAATACTAGGCTTAACCTTCCAGATATAATGCAGAAATGTAAAGAATAAGAGATGTGATGTACATCAAATAAAATGAAATACCTCCACTCAGGACTTCCAAATCTGATCACTTTCTACATACTCAAATTCATGCTTTCCACAACCCTAGAGTCAGCTTTCCCAAGTTGTGTGTACTAAACTGAGGAAGACCAACATCTCTCCCTGAATGAGACAGAGTATCAAGAGGCAATGTAAAAACAAGCGTTGCATTTGAAATGCAGTTACCTATTCTTTTACTGTTATTGCACATCTTTCTGTTCCAATGCTAAGCTGTGTTTTCTCTCTAACGCAGGAGCTGGGAAGAAACAACATCAGAGAACCAGTTGTAAGTATCTCTGTGGAACAGTCATAAACTTGCCAAACTTGTCTCTGAAAACACCTCTTGCCGTGCTGATAGTAGAGAAAGGCTGGCAGGGTGTCATGGTTTGGGCCTAGCTAAAAAGTAAAGTTACTGAACAAAACTGGTCCTGTTTTACCTCAAACCAGGACACAGGGGGTTTTTTTGTATCTTGTCTTGCTGTTTCCAAACAGAACTTCTGGTTCATCCTCCTTTAGGAAGCATATGTAAATACTGATAAGCAACATAATCCTTACTCTGTTGACCTTATGTGGCTTTTTCCCTCTAGCCTCCTAAGCCTGAAGATCTTTGCATCGTGTGTTTTACCAGTGGAACCACAGGTAAGAGAATATATAGTGATGCTTCCCCACTAAAACAATCTCCCTGTGCTGAAAAAAATAGCTTTCTAGCACAAAAAGGGAAATGCTAACAACATAGAACTAAGACAGTAAATTAGAGCAGTGTCAAGCCACTACTGCAATTTTACTTGGGACATTGTCACTGCAAGTCAAGTGCACTAAGACTTCTTAGAGATGGGGGGAAGAACAGCCAAATTCATGTTGTCTTACGCTATGAAAAATACAGGGTCTTAATGTTAAAGACAATGATCTTAGTCTGTCTGCATTCTGATCTGCAGGGGCTAGAGAAACATCCTGTTTCGGCATTCTCTATGCTACTCCTAATTACTCTGCTGTTTCAGTAGACATCTCCCTTATATAATATCCATAGCTGAAAGTGCGCAAGATGAGGCATATTTGTGATCTCTTAAGATAATGCATGCTATAACCGAGCCTAATACCAAGATAGTTCAAACTGAGCCAAACAAGGCATGGGGAACTGACAGCAGAAGCAGTCAGAGCCACAGCTGACTTTGCTCAATCTCTCTAAAGGTAACCCTAAAGGAGCCATGCTGACGCATCAAAATGTTGTTGCAAATGCTGCTGCCTTCCTTAGAAGCACAGAGGTAAGCCTCTGCTAATGGTGATCTCTAGGCTTTGTCACTCAGTCATGAAGCTAGCTTTAATGTGGGCATTTTCTGCAAACCATTCACTCCCAGCAAACTCATGCTTTCCTAAGTGCCCATATTTCAATGTGACAATAGTATGGCAAGAAACTTGGTTTAACCTTGAACAAGAACAGAAGTTATTCTAGAATGAGTAAGTCCTAAATGCCAAGAGTACTAAACTACCCTATTTCAAGTCTTGCCAAAACATAAACTAATCTTGATGTGGTATGGCTGAGTTACAGCTGCAAATTTTGAAGAGGTGATGGATGAGCCTGAGTTGTTTCAGTCATTTGAAGTGTCTATTTCAAAGTACTCAAATTGATCCAAACTTTGTTCACTTTCTACTTAAGAGTAACTCAAGCAGACATAGGGAGTGCTAACCTACTTCTATTTCTTTCCCCGCTAGAACACAGTTGAGTGTACAAGTTCAGACATCACCATGTCCTATCTCCCGTTGGCTCACATGTTTGAGAGAGTTGTACAGGTAAGTAGACTGTATGCATGCTACTAAGGTTCTGTAGAAGATCGTGTATGGATGAACTAGTTCAGACAGTAACATTTGTTAGACGCCATATCTAAATGGTTAAAACTATCTACCTAAAATAAAACCTCTGAACTGACTAAATAATGCCTAGTACTTCTCCAAGATATAGCTGCTATCTTAATTAAATGAAGCTTTGTTCTTCAGTCCAGCCTCACTGAGTCTGTGATTTACTAAGAAATCAGCAAGTGAAATAAACAGCATCAAGATCTTGGTCAAACACAGTGAAAGCTAATACTTGAAGAGGACGCAGTTTAAGATCAGTGGATTTAGTACTCAGAGGTAAACAGTGGTATGTTCTCCACTGTTTACTCTGCTGGGCTGTGTCATCCTGCCTATCTGTTTCCGAAGCTGAAGTTCTAGGCCTCCAATTAATGAACTTCCTCCAGCATGTTGTATAAGTAACACTTCCTACAGGGAACTCTAGCAACTTCGTGGCAGGATCTAACTCTTCTACATTTAATGGTCTCAGAACAGTCTTTTAACCTCAATTCCCATCCCACTATTTAAAACAGCATGTCTCTTGTCCTATTCCTTGTTAAGCTGTTAAATTCTTCTGTTGCCTTGTATTTAAATTTCTAGGTATCTCAAAAGGTATCAAAATAGAACAGCTGTTACAAATGTGGTGAAGCTCATATTAACTGTATTCAACCATAATGTGAAACTTTGTTTTGTGGTGCTCATGGACTACAAATCAAAGTTGTGTGCCAGAACTTAATCTATGCATCTGAGCTTCTATAGATCAAATTATAGTAAAAGGTACAATAGCCTTCCTCAAAACCTATTGACACAAGAACTTTCCTACCACTGGGCACTGGAAATCATGCTGCTTTCCATAGACAAATAATTATGGCTAATGAAGCTAGGAATTATCTGTGACTAAGCTTAGTCTGGTCAATTTTTAGACTGTGGTCTACAGCTGTGGAGCAAAAGTAGGCTTCTTCCAAGGAGACATCAAGTTGCTGACGGATGACATGAAAACCTTGAAGCCAACGCTATTTCCAGTTGTACCAAGACTGCTCAATAGAATATATGACAAGGTATGTGAGCAATTTTAGCTAGAGTATCTTCATGTTCATATATCTAAGCAGGCATAAAAGTTTAAATTAATATTGAATGCAGCATAACATCACCATTAGTTAATTACTCCTTAACAGGGAGAATTCTTTAAAATCCTTTCTGAGAAGATGGAAAGAGCTTTGGGACCTGAAGGATAAGAACAATGTATCCAGCCATGACTGGGTTAAGTCTGTTGCTGTTCAGAGACAAAGTTTGTTTACTTTTGGACAGCAAAAATGAAGCAAGTGTAAAGCTGTCCCTCAAAGCTATGGCTGAAGTACGTCAGCAGTAACACAAATTAGTATTGCCCCTTGGTTCATCTCCTAGACCATGGCACGAGTGAAGACAGACCCTAGAACATCGAAGTAAGATATGGTACCTCCTAACAAAGCAAGAACTGGAGGTACAGATGTGAGTTAAACCCAGCAGTTACCAATAATTTTCCTTCCAGATACAAAGTGGTGCAAAAAGTCCTGTGAAACGCTGCCTGTTAAACTTTGCTGTGATTATGAAGATGGCTGAAATAAAACAGGGTGTATTTCGAAATGACAGCATTTGGGATAAGCTCATCTTCAAAAAAGTTCAGGTAAGTTATTTTAAGTGTGAGTAAGCCGAGCATTGTAGTATCGGAGGATCTGATGGCTTCTATTTTCACTTGTAGGAAACGATGGGTGGAAGAGTGCGTATAATGGTAACAGGCGCAGCCCCTATATCTCCCTCTGTCCTGACGTTTCTTAGAGCAGCATTGGGCTGTCAGGTGAGACGAGTTGTTTTTGTTTTTTTTTTTTTCTTAAAGTAAGACCTGTTTGATTATGCCCAAATAAGTGACCAATGATATAGCTGTGGTCTAGCCCAACTTGTTCCTGGGGAGACTGCTGTCAGTCTTCAGTATTTACAGGCTGCTTGATCTGAGTTAACTGTAACAGGAACACAACTCTGCAGGGCTGGCTTCAAACTACACTACCAAAAAACTATCCTGTAGGCTCTGGGAAGAGGAATAGAGCAGCAGAAATAGGAACATGCAGCACTCAAAGTCAGGCAGCTGCCTCTGAGCTTTGTGGCTCATCCTGACAGTCAATGAGCTCCCAATGTAGTACATTTGAGAACAGAGCTCAGAGAATGAGGTGACCAAAGCAAGGTTTGCATAGGTGAACTTGAAGAACATCTGGTTACACCAATAAGACCAAGCCTTAAAGGCTAAGATTGTCTTGGCTTCTTTCCTAAGAAGAAGAATTAAGCACAGGCATAGTTGAAAATGAGCTCTTTCAAACCAAAGAGTTGATGTTCAAAGAATATTCATCCTTCCTCACACAGATCTTTGAAGCTTATGGCCAGACTGAATGCTCAGCTGGATGCACTTTTTCGATGCCTGGAGACTGGACAACAGGTACGGTAGTCGAGACTTGGAAACTCTCCCACAGCTGTCAACAAAAAGCGGCACTCAAGCTTAGGTGTTCTACTGCTTCTAGTTCAATGAAAGTTAAATCCTGGGTACTTAGTCTCAAAGTGATTCTTGGTAGCAATAATCACCTGTACTTAATAGGTACCAAAATTCTTGACTCAAGTAGGTGAGGATCTCTCATGTAAAGTGACATAGGCCAGCTTAAACCCTGTCCCAGTGTAAAGGAAAGGAATATCTGTCCAGATCTGAGCAAACTGGACAAGGACTTCCCAAATGGCTTTAAGAAACTAACTTTAGCCCCCAAATAACTTGTTTACTGGAAGAATTATGACTAAAATATCAGACATGATACTTGACTATGTTCCTGAAGGACCACCTGACCCCGAAGATTTGGCTTTCATCTTAGCAAGGATGTTTTTAATACTGGGTATTCTAAATTCAAGCTCAAGTCACCATCTTTGAGAGCACAGTAACTACAGAGCATAATAAGGACGAAATGCAAATGAATGCCAGGGTCTATGAGGGAATTCTGTGGAGGCGAGTGTGATACATGGTTGGTGTGGTAGGTTAAACAAATAAATGGGTCTAAGCATCAAGACTTAGCTGCTACTTATCCTGCATTAACTGTCTGAAAATGGCATTACAATAATTTTCCTGAACATGTCTGATTCCTTTATGCAGTACTGGTTCTTGCTAAAGCAGTGAATGAAGAGCCATTAAGTATCTACTATCACTGAGGTCTTTCATATGTAGGGGGCACCTCAGTTCTCCCATGTTACTTCACGACCTAGTCTTTCTAGCTTTAAATCAAATAAAGACAACTGCTAGCAGAATCCCCAAAACATAACTGTCCTTGTTTGGTTTTGGTTTGTTTTTTTTTTTCCTCTTAGGCCATGTTGGAGCCCCTCTGGCTTGTAATATCATAAAACTAGATGATGTGGAAGAAATGAACTACTTCTCTTCTAACAATGAAGGCGAGGTAGGTACTATCTGCTGTGTGTGTCAGGAAATACTGAAACATAAGACTTGGTGACTAACAATTTTCCGTGCTTCCTATAGGTCTGCATTAAAGGACCAAACGTGTTCAAGGGTTATCTGAAAGACCCTGAGAAGACAGCAGAAGCAATTGATAAAGATGGCTGGCTCCACACTGGAGACATAGGGAAATGGTTGCCAGTGAGTAATTGCTTAATACAAACCATCCCTTGGATGGGAATTCCTGGCTAGTTTACAGCAATCTGAAAAGCTTGGAGAAGTGAATTCTAGGATAACAACAGCCTCACACGGTACTTTGTTATTATTCACCAAGTAACTCCAGGCAAAGCTCCAAAGACCAATTAGGTTACAAGATCTCAAATAACACCTGCTAGGCCAGTAGTTAAGAATATGTCACTTCCACAGTGAAGAACAACAAGGTGTCTTGCTTTCTGTTAGAGGTGAATAAAGGAGCTGTCTAATCATGTCCTGAGCTAACTGGAGAAATTAGATGAAGTGCCCTTCTCTCTGTAGAGAGCAAAGACCAGTTCCAGACTAGCATGTACCTTTCATACAACAAAACCAAACTTATTGTGTTCTACTTCTTATAGAAGCAAGACAGACTTGAAACTAATGGCCTCCACCTTTAACTTCTAGAATGGAACGCTGAAAATCATTGATAGGAAGAAGAATATATTTAAACTTGCACAAGGAGAATACATTGCTCCGGAGAAGATAGAAAATGTCTATATCAGAAGTGCTCCTGTAGCCCAGGTCTTTGTACATGGGGAAAGCCTGAGGGTAAGTGATGTCAGGAGTGCATATCCTGCAAGGTTCCTCCTACAATGAGTTCTGGTAGATCAGGGCACAAATCTACACAAGTCCTTGAACAAGACCTGTTCCCAATAGTGCCATGTTTACAGGAATATCCTTTCAGACCTATAGCCTTCCTATAGCAAAGAAAAGGAGATGTTGGCATCAAGTTGCAAGCTGGGTAAAGGCGAATTACATACTTGTATGGGATTAGTATGTCAGGTCAGCTCTGTACAGTTTAGAATCATAGAATAGTTTCGGTTGGAAGGGACATTTAAAGGTCATCTAGTCCAATCCCCCTGCAATAAGCAGGGACATCTTCAACTAGATCAAGTTGCTCCAAGCCCTGTCCACCCTGACCTTGACTGACTGCTGGGATGGGCCATCTACCACCTTTCTGGACAACCTGTTCCAGTGTTTTACCACCTTCATTGTAAAAACTTTCTTCCTTCTACCTAGTCTAAATCTACCCTCTTTTAGTTTAAAGCCATTACCCCTTGTCCTATTGCAACAGGCCTTGCTAAAATGGTTGTCCCCATCTTTCTTACAAGCCCCCTTTAAGTACTGAAAGGCTGCTATAAGGTCTCCCTGGAGCCTTCTCTTCTCCAGGCTGAACAACCCCAGCTCTCTCAGCCTGTCCTCATAGGAGAGGTGTTTCTCCACTCCTTTGCCACAGAGGTGTCACCTATGCTAGCAGAGGCCATTCTTCAATCTGTAAACCAGCCAAAAGTAATTGCTGGAGCATTCAGCACACATAAACTGCATTAGTACTTCAATTACTGCTGTCAGAACTTAGATAAGTGACTTGAAAGTCCTTGTAGCTACCCTCCAAACTCTGGAAATGGATGGGGATGTTGATGTGGCTTGTTATAGAGACACTGTCCACAATCAAGTTCACATAGACAATCAAAGTAATTTCAGATGCCTTATCTTGGTCTCAAAATGGCTACTTCCGCTTGTTTTCAGTCTTTTCTAATAGGTATAGTGGTTCCTGATCCTGAGACGCTTCCAGAATTTGTAGCAAAACTGGGAATAAAAGGTTCCTATGAAGAAGTCTGCAAAAATCCAGTGAGTGGCTTTGGTTTTAGTGGTTCATAGATAGAATTTAATTCTGAAGTCCAATCTTGCATTGCTTTGACTTCATTCTACCCACCTTTTTTGTAAATTAAACTGGCTTAATGCTGGGTGAGTCATGCAAGTAGTCTTACAGTAAAAACTGGAACTAAGTATAGGTGTCCCTTTGTTTCAAGGGCTTCTTTTCCCATGAGAAGATAGACATGACCTTTTAGTGGCCTTAATATAAAAAAATCTTGAATGTTGAAATATGTATGTGTATTCTTGCCAACCTCATTTTTCACTGACTGGGCAATGGGTATGGTCTTGAGTTGCAATTACACAATGCCAGTTTTACCCACTCTGCTCCTGCTCTGTTTCTTCTAGGCAGTGAAGAAAGCTATTTTAGAAGATATGGTCAGACTGGGGAAAGAAGCTGGCCTTAAATCCTTTGAACAAGTGAGTACTTCTAAATCCTGCTTGTCACAAGCATCTGTATTGCTAATGCAATGGCTGGGAAGTCTTCATTCCTGTTATGGACTGTGCCAGGATGGGACCCAAGACAGCTACCCCAGACAACTGATTGAAGTAGGCAGTGAAACATTGACGGGCTGCCTGTCTCTTGACCAAGAGACAGGTGGCTGTACAGGGCAACAGTCGCAATTTCCATGAGATGAAGTGGAGGTTCACCATAGGCTGCAGGAGCTGTACTGTAGTTCCAGCCTATCCTCTTGCTGTGTCAGCCAAAAGGAGTTTGACTTGCATCAAAAAACAGTTTAGTTACTGGACCTCCCGAGACTAAGTGAGTTCTTACACTGAGTTCAAGGAAGCTGTGAAGATCTGTTGCTTGCCCTCTCAGTAATTGTCATGTGCTAAATTACTTTCTTTTAATAGGTTAAAGACCTGTACATCCACACAGAGATGTTCTCTGTAGAAAACGGACTCTTGACACCAACACTGAAGGCAAAACGAGCAGAACTTGTTAAAGTCTTCCAGAAGCAGATTGAGGACCTCTACTCAAGTATGCAGGAATAAGTGGCCAGTTTAAATTAAACTGCATGGAGTATCCAAACAAATCTGTGACACTACATGATCTATGGTGAACACACACGAGTGGAGGGGAGCAAAGAGAACTTTTAAATATATTGTTTCTGATATCCTGGGAAAAATGACTTTCAGATGAAGATGGCTATAGTAAAACTGACAACTGGCAGTGTCCACATCTTGCAGGACTAAGCATCAGCTGTCTGGGCGAAGCCAGAACTTTCATCTTCCTTGGGCTGTGACTGAAGTGCAAAAACACTCAAGAGCCTCAGCCTTTAAGAGGCACCAGTAGGCACGTCTCACTGCCACAAGCAAATCTTGTTTTCCTCCTCCAGCTATGAACTCCATTATGACCTTTTGTGAATTGCAATCAGACTGAACTCTTGCATGCAGTTACATGTTTTTGGGGGGAGGGGGGAAGACAGTTCAAAAACCAAGTGTGGGAAAATAACACTTCAGTTTCCACTCAGGATTCTGTAATCTGTGCCAGCTCAAGCTGTCACAATATGAATTGGTGCTTACAGAAGTGCTGGACCACACAGTATACGTTGTTTTTACTGAAAATGAGTAGTCTGGCATCAACTGGTTTACAAAGTACATGTGTCTAAAGCAAACATAGTTTATACTCTATGGCAGGCACTGGATCAGGTTTTGTGCATGTTCTCAAATGCAATGGCAGTTATAAAGCCTCTACACTTATGAATTTGAGCCTGGTAAGTGGAAAACTTTAGCTGTCATTCCTAAGGATACAGGATGCAATAAATTGTAACTGCACAATCAGACCAAAGCCTGTGTGAGTGACTTGTTTCTCTGCTCCAACCAGACTGTCAGCTGCAAGGTTTACTGCTGCCTGGTTATGTATAGCTGCAGGTATAACACAACTGCTGTAGAAAGCTAACTTGTTTCCTATGCTGTCACTGCTCAGCCACAGCTCAAGCCATGAGGCAATAAGGTAGTGCCAGACCAGATACTGCTCCTTTACTCAACTTTCCTTTTCTTGTAGTAAGTGCTGAAGACTTCAGCAGAAATTCATTCTTCCCGCTTGGCCTATCACGTGGAATAAGGTATCAGATACCATTTTCTAAGGCTAAAGCTGTTTCTTTAGAAAACTATTTGGCAAGATGAGTACCATCTCTTCTTAGAAACATGTCTTCAATTACTGTATGCTGTCTCTGCTGACAGTTCCTCTCTGTCGCTGTGGTAGTCTGCTGTATCAGTCCAAAAGGCAATGTAGCGCTAACAAGGATGTAACATAGGGAAGGAGTACATGTAGCTTTTGTATGCCAATTCTCCTCTCTGTGCCAGATTCTTACAGCTAGTGGCTGTTGCTCTCTGTATTTAATGCTTTCGGTCAGATATCCCAAAATGAAAGCGACCAGTAGATTTGCTGGTCAGGAAGGACCCGCCCCTTGCTGTGAGGCAACTCCAGCTTTGAGTAGTAAAAACAACTGACCCAATTCTGTTTCCAGTCTAGGCCCAAAGACCTTGACATTTTCAGGTAACTGTTCTGTCACTTATTGTGCTCGTCATAACCTGAGGCTATAAAGGCTTCTAAGACTCTGAAAATGCATCTAACTATGCTGCTTATCTTTCCCATGTTTCCTTAAAGCAATGTGACTTTAAAGTTACTGATGGCTTAATCTTTTCCCCCAGGTGAGACTGGGGAGAGAGAAGGGAATGAGAGGGAAAAAGAAATGTATACTTAAACTAGCTGTGGGTTCTGATGAGCAATTCAGTTGGGGACAGTAAGTCAAGTGCCACCAAGATCTGTATAAAGTCGAGGCTCAATGCCGTGACGCCACCTGCTGCAGTGCCCGGAGAGTACTTTGTTCATTCTGTCAACAAGTGAAACTTCTCTACAGAGATCAGTTTGGACGTTGAAGCCCAGCACTCTGTGTTGGGCCCTTCAACTAGCAGTGTTCAGATACCAGTCATAGTGCTTCATTCAACAGATCTCTTCTTTGTGGAGTGAGTAGAGAATGCCTACTTTTCCATGGCACATCTCAGAAAGTAGTAACTTTGTACAGGTCATTTTCTAGTACATTTCTTCTCCTTCGGAAGAGGAAACACCTCAGTGTCTGAGACTGGTTTACTTTTAATGGCAATTAAGCCTCTTCTCACAGTGGAGAACTACAGTGCTTTAGATTTTTCACGTCCGGCATCTGCTAGTAGCTGTTACAAAGACTGAATTGGATGGGTAATGGCACCACCTGACCGATAAACCCTACAGATCAAGTGTAAATTGGTCTGAAACTGGTCTGTTGGGTGCTGCTTCTGCCATATGTACTGCTTCCATAACATAGATCTAAAGTGAAAACAGGAGTACTTTAGGCATGCTTGCGCTGAAATGATGCAAAAATTATTTCAACATATTGAGAACTAGAGAAAGCTACCTACAGTAGGCTTGAAGCACTGCAATACCCAGTGAACAAAGATTTGAGGTAAGGATGGCTATAGGTGCAATGAAGTTCAGATCGCTGGAACTTTTTTCCTCAGGATACAGGGATTGGAGCTAAAAATAACAGCCAGTCTTCTCTACTTGCTTTAAAAATCTTTCATCTAGTAGCTATCCATTATGAAATGATCGGGTTGCAGCACAGATGTGCATACGTGCTGAATAACAAGAAATAACATGACTAATAAAGATTTACATAAGGCAGACATTTAATATGAATATTGATAATATGCTTTCCTTTTACTTAGCAAATTGGAAACAACCCTCAAATGTATTACACAAGGAATCAGATATTGCCTCATTTAGGCTCTCCAAATCATGTAAGACTTGTATACCAAAATACAATCTGTTAAATGTATTTTCTTTCCATCTCTATGTAACAACCCCTGTGCCTGCAACTTAATTACTGAGTAGTCTCTCTTGGTCCTTATCCTGAGAACAAGTGTTCAGAGGAAAATATTGACTCTTAATTCATCATTTGTCTTTAATGAGATCCTTATTTCAATCAATGCTCTCAAGACAGATCTAGAATCATTCACTAATGCTATAGCTAGGAAACTCAATTGTAAAACCTAGATAATCTGCAAATCCCCGGCTTCCTAGAGTGGAAAGTTCTCTTTTCTCCTTCTGGTCACTACTTTGCATTTGAAAAACTAACTGTAATGGAGATGCTTAAACTCTAGCAAGAGCTAGAGCTGCTCATCTCTTGAGATCTGGAGTAAAAACAGAAGCCTCTTGGTTAAGACTATCGAGGAGGAGAGAACTCTTTGTTATTGATTTCTTTTACTATTGGTGATCACCTCAAAGTTACCAGGCATGAGAATACCAGACCTAGTCTTTTGCACCGCCTGTTGTATATGGTAATCTAGCCCCTTCCTCATCAAGAACCAAGATACCTGACACAGTCAGTAGCGTCACTCTGCAAAGAACAGTCGTCTTTGGGATCGGAGGCCAAAGTGAGGGCAGATGAGTAGAAAGCAAAATTTCCATTGATTTGGTGGTTGAACAGGCTGCCTGAGATGTCTATTTAGCATGCTCAGTATTGTCTGCTTTTACGACAGATTCTGTTTCTGTTTTGGTGCAAAAGCTGCCCAAACTAAAGTAGGTGAATATTTCTTACTAGCCTATTTCATTGTTTTCCTTTAAATAGGAGGGCAGGGTTTTGCTTCAGTATGCAATTACCCTTACTTTCCATCATACTAGAGCCTGAGCTAGCCTAGTGTGGTATTGCAAGTCTAGACTTGCTGTTAGATGATGGAAAGGATGCCAAGCTCAAAATTTTAAATATAAATAGCAATTCTTCCCTCAGGGAAAAACAAGACATAGTTTAATAGAGCTAATTGCTGTGTGAAAACAATACTTGCTTTTTCCTTCCCCCAGACCTGGCTTCTCTACAGACTTGAACCTAAAAGGAAAATCAGCTGAATTCCCTGATGGATCACTGCAAAACACAGAACAGTGCCAAATCTATACCTGCTCCTTTCCTTAAGAAACAAAGGTCTTCCTTGAGCAAAATGCAGGGAGTGGGGAATGAAGAAAAAAAAAAAAAAAGGTAGAATGGGATGGTAGAAAGGAAGGAAAAGAAAATCTACTATTATTAAGAATCAGAGTTCCTCAGAGGTGGTTTGTCTTTAAACTTCATGCTCTGATAGTTTTCAGCAATGGAAAGACAGCTTGTATTTCCTTGGTTGCAGAATCTCTAAATGCCTTTAGGAGGTATGCATTTTGTTTTAGCTGATTCTTTGGAGGTAAGCACTGCTGAGTGAAGAAGGTGTTGTAATGGTAAATAGAAACACCAGTTACCTGTGCTACAAAAGGGATGAGGTGGGACCAAAGTTATGGCTACGGGGAAACAAGATGAAAGCTTAAAAAGCAAAGCATATAGAGTCCATTTCAGTTTGTAAGTGTACTTCTGAAGCTCCTGGGTATGCTCTGGGCACATTCACAGTGTAGTGATCTTGGTATGCAAAATTCTGCTCAGATGAAAGCTGAAATACAGCTGAAGATGCTCTTCAGCCACTAAAAGATATCCAGTTCACTATAAACAGACCACAGCTTAAATAAGTTCCCTTCCTAATAGCTAACAATCAACTGTGGTCATTAGTGCTGTTAATCTGTTCCTATTACACTGTTAAATGCTGCATGCTAATATAGAGAGCAGCTATTTAATCACTTCAAAGTCAAGAACAAGAGTCCTTAGCTGCCAGCTTCCTCAGCTGGAAGACAAGCTTATTTTTGTAATCTTTCTTTAGTTCTAGACTCCACAGACATAGAACTACTGCAGTTGAGACTATTTCATGCAGTTTGAACGTCTTCATATTAATTTCTAAAATAGCTACATCCTGCTGAGTTATGGTCTTTCACCTCTAATGAAGCCTGCTTCTAGAAAAAAAGTCCTTTGATTTCAAGAGGGGCAAAGCACCTGCTTCCAAACTACTGAAACGGAATACTAAGTACCCATTGCCACAGCTCATAAACAGCCTAGGATTATGGCTCACCATGAGCACTAATGCACAGCAGGCTGGAAGTAACAAAAACATGGCTTTGTGCTGGAGTTAAAGAGTCTGAGTAGCACACAGGAGTAATGCTAGCTTGTCTGTATGTAGTTATTTCTATAAACACTTAATATAGTTCAAGAAATGCTCATCTACCTGAGATTACTCATGCAGGTGGAAGTAAACCAGATGTTAGTTTAAAACAGTAATTTGCAAACTCTCAAAATATGACATGGAACTAGACTAACTATGAGAGAACAAAACCACCTGCTGCATTTAGGACACATTAAGAAAGCCTTCAGCTGGTACAGGTTACTCCATTTTAAGGTCTTCCTTCTAATAATCCATACCAGATGCTAAATAAAAGTGCTTTAGGAAAGGTGTTAATCACTTGGTAGCAACTAGGCTCACAAAAATTTTCACGTTTGGCATTACTGCTTCCTTTTGCTCTAAGATGGATCAAGAACTCTAGTCTCTTGGGTACATGCTCAGATTTCATAGGGAACAGATAGAGCTGGCTGTATTTTTTGCCATTAAAAGCACAGAATGTTCTTATAGCAAGAACTGAAGTCTTTCTAACCTCGAAAAACAACTTATAACAGTGAAATCTTTACTTCCCAGTCAGTTCACATTCCCATGCCTATAAACAAGTTCTTGTAGGTCTAAGAACAATTAAATCCACAAATGAATATGAATGTATCATTTATTTGAGGTGGACAATTCACATAATTAAAAGTCACAGGTAACAAATCTTATCTTGAATTTGAATCAGATGTTTATTTTATAGTTTTCAGGGGCAGCTTCAGAGAAAGTAAAATACAAAAGATAAGCAGCACGCATCGCAACCAGATGCGGTTGAGGAAAAAACCTAAAATATGAACCCTCAGAATGCAACTTAAACAGGAAAAAGAAAAAAACCTGACGGTATGAAAAAGAGGCATCTTGAAGACAATCCACTGAATGGCTTCTTCAATTATTTATTGATTAAAAAAGTATGCAAACCATGGCACAGGCATATCCAACCCTTTCAGCTGTGAGGAAGAGAAAACCTTGTCCTATCATATTCATTGCATAAGTCTAAAGTAATACACAGAAAACTTCAAGTAAAGGATTGTGGTCTGAAGTAAAAATTCCATGTCTTATTTAAAAAATTAGAAGGCTATCTGTTTTTCTTCTCTCCATCCACTGGTTGATCCGTTTCAGAGTCATATTGGCATTTCTCCACACATTTCCTAGGGAACCAGCCTCGTTCTCTTATTCCACCTTAAGACATGAAAAGTTGCATTAACTTGGAACAAAACATGACCCACTGTAGAGGAAAAACACAGGACTGGAAGAGACATCAAGATGTTACCTAGTTTATTTTCTTCTCCAAGGCAGGTCATCCAAGTCATTCCTAACATCGTTGCCTAGGGACGCATGGAGTCTCTCCCATTGCCTAAAATCTTTTCAAAGATCTCCAAAGTTTTCTGGTACTCTACCTTCTTTACTATTAGGAAATATTTCCTAATACCCTACCTGAATCTTTCTGTCTATAATGCAAGTTCACAACTTCCCTTTCTACACACCAGGGACACAGGAAGCAGCTAACAAACCTCTCTACAACAGACTTTCATGCAGCTGATGACTATTTGCACATACCCTGGCTTTCTCCGGTCTCCTTTTCCTCTCTAGGTAAGCCACCCCAATTCTTTCAGTTTTCCCTTATAAGTCACATTTTCTAGTATTCTTATGATTCTCATTGTTTTCCTCTCAGTCCTTTACAGCTGATCTCTCTCTCTTGCTTGAGATGCAGTAACTCCTTTTACTTGCAGCAGTATTTCAGCTGAGTCTCTGCCAATGTTGAGTAGGATGGAAGGATTACTTCATGCATCTGGGAAGCTATATGCTTTTTTCTTTTTTGCAAGTGTTGACTCATCTTAAGATTATAAGTGACTCATTTTTTCCTCAGAAGAACTGCTATTTAATCATTCATTTTTCCATCTTGTTTTAGTGCAGCTTGTTATTCCTGCCTATTTACAGCATTTTGCTATACATTCCTAACAAATCTCATCCTATTTTTGAAGCCTAGTTCTCCAAAATGCCATTGTTATTTTGAATTCTAATCCAGCCTCTCAGCATACACCAAGGTCCTCACCCAGACCACATTCACCTGATTTAAAAAAAAATTTGATATAGCACAGATACCTCCACCTAAGCTTCACAACAAGCAACACAATATAAACTATTACCATGCTCATTCAATGACTCCTGTAGGTTGGATGTTTCATTGGAGTGAGCTGGCAAAGCACTTCTAGTCCACAAAGATCTCAGACCTCCCATGAAAGGCATGGACACTTCAAATCTGGTGGCTGCCTCTCTTTTGCCAACAAGGAGCATACATGCAATAAATTTACAACTGTTTTGAAGAGACAACAGACTCCAATGCACCCTCAATGGAAAATTTGGCAGGTAAAATTTTAGCTCAGTCCTAAGCAGGAGGGCTAAAGTAAAAAAATGTAGAAATTTCAATGCAGGTGGCTACGATGTTGTCTCTCTGCAGACCAGGAGTCGTCTTTAATAGCTGTAGTTAGTTACGTAAATGCACGTCAAGGTTTTTGGAATCTTAAACCAAAACCATAATGTCTCCTTGTTTTTAAGATGTACAGAGAGTAATTCCAGGTCTTATATGTATATGGGGTGTTTAGGTAGGAAATATGAATGTGTTTAAGAAAGACCAGTATTCAAATATCAGAAAAAAAAAAAAAAAGAAATCAACATTAACCTCTTCAGAGTCTAGAAGTCTATCTTTTTCTTAGACTATGAAGAAGTGTCCCCCTTCCCATTCAACCTTCTATGAAGAAGTGTCCCTGTTCCCATTCAACCTTCAATGAACTACTAGATGAATGTTCTTTCAGTCTGACAGATTCATTTAATGTCTATCAAAACTGGTAGATCTACCAGATGTAAAAACTGTGGCTCTGGTTTTAGAGGGTAGTGCAGCTAATCCCAGTAAGTTCTGTCATTCTACATTTTGAAAACTGAACATGTAATATTGTCCACATTTCTAGATAGCTATAAAATTAATTTGTAATTTTCAACAGAAAAAGTGAAAAATAACTGCTTCATACCATCAGCAGCTGAGTCGAGAATCTTCTCACCATACATCCAGTGGCTGGGGAAGAAAGCGTAATAGGTAATTAGATGCCAGAACTCATCTCAATATTTCTTTTAACCAAACATAAAGGTGTGGAGCCACTAACTTTAAGCCTCTCGTGGCTAAAATCAGATCCCCTTTACTCAGTGCAATTCTGGGTTCTTCAGTGCATGGTGTTGTGAAGAATGTTTTAACACCTTTAGTCACAGGGCAGCAGACACCACTGTAATCTTCTATTGCTCGATACCGCACCTACAAATTTGAACAGAACATGGCAATATATTATTATAAGGAATTATGGCCTTGCTGACAGTTTCATACCAAAAACTCAATTCAAGCATACCGTTAGATTTGAGCATAATGACAATGGCTGTTAAAGGGACTCTAAATTCTAAATTAACTGCCAGTCATCTTTATTATCACATTTCTTACCATCTGAAAACTAAGGAGCAAACACAAAGAAAGCTAAATGCTAATTTTAATTAAGCAGAGGTTGCAGCACACTGTTTCTGTAGAAACACAAAGTATTTAATTGTTAGGTTTAAAATCAAGAAAAGAAACAGTCTCAGCAATTACTTACATTTATTTATACTGATATTTCAAAGTCATTTCAGATCAAGCTTCACAAATACTTACACTTCTTACTCGCTTGTCTGCTTTCTGTTTCAGTTGCTCTATCTATAATTATAAATAGAAATTTAGGCAGTGTTTAGTTTAAGAGGACTTGTGTATTCAACACAAAATAAAGTCAGGTATGGAAAACATTCAACAAACACAGGAAATATAATTAGCATTTAAAAGCACTCAGAAAAGCATAACTTTTTAGTCTATCAAGAAAGGGAGAACATTTGACAGAACTCCTGTTTCTCAATTATATGTATAACTGGTCAGTCTATTTTAGTTATTTAAGAAGTCAGTATATTACTGCAAAGGAAAGCAGGCAGTTGGATAGAGGGGAGGATTAACTTGAGATATCATTGAAGAACAGTTACCGTCAAACTGTATTGATGACAGCCATCTCTTACTGGCCAATCCAGGCCATCTCCCTCAGGAATCCCAGACCATGTAAACACTTGCTTGAAGTTCTTCCATTTACTTCCCATGTCATAAGGAAAAATAAAGGTCTCACCCGTTTGGTAGTACTGGATTCTGTCTTTGGCCTGGAAAACAATTAAGAAATACAGTACATAAAAACATACCCTATAAACTGCAATTGAGTAGCAAATATTAAGAAGGCCAGGTCATATGCCCTGCATGGGTCCATAAGACCTACAGGCAAATGTTTTGAGGCAAGAGCAGTAAATTTCTGCTATACTAACGCAGGCTTTTAAAACCACTTACAATCATGGCATTTAGAAGTGTGTCTGGTTTGGGTCCCCCTCCATTCCCTTTACGCTTTAACAACAGAGTCAACTGGCTACACTGACTAATCCACTCCATGCTCCAATTTTATTTTATGGCTTTTTTCAAAGACTGATGCCTGACTATTTCTCAGTTACATACAAAGACTTCCACAGCTCAGGATTCTTTGATTAATGATTATGAGCAAAATTCAACATTGGCAGTATCTATTCCACCTCTAAGAAGTGTCTATATAGGCACACTCCGAATGTCCCACGTTCTGCAGTCATCAACTTTTCATTCTTTCAGTAATGATGACATCTAGTGGAACAGCCACAGAAGAGTTTGTTCTCTGTCGCAATAATGTTGTTTTTATTAAACACTTGTGTATTACAGTCTGTGCTCAGTTTTCAGAAGGCACGTATTAGCAGTCTGTGTTTTAAGGTAAACAATTTAACAGATTATTTCACATTCTACTATATAGTTGTAACAGGGTTTTCTTTCATTTACGTTCCATTGTCCTATTAGTCAAAGGTCTAACAGGACTAGGATCCAGCTAAGCTAGATTCTGTGCAAAGAGGAGGCCTTACAATACTTAGGTACTTATACACAGTCAAGATCCTGATGCTAATTTTCACACAGAATAAAAGAAAGACAACAGGATAATAATGAAATATTTGTGGACTTATACAAAATAACCTGGTAGCACTGAACTAGTTTCTAAACATTGAGTCAGTTTTGCTTCCTCTGAACTTAGCATCTGCTGCTTTGCTATATTTATTCTGAAAAATCTTGTGAAACCCTGTATAAAGATATGGAAATCAAAGAGAAATTTAAAGGAGAGAAGACCAGGTATCTCATTATTTTCTAGTACTTCTTCAAAATCAAGGAAAATCCTCCCAATTTTAACCAGAGATATAGGAAATGAGGACAATCATGAGCCAAAACATGCCACCTAGAATGGGTAGGGGCGGTGGACAATTAAAGACACAGACAGGCATAAGGAGAAGCAAAGACAATTCAAGGTCCAGAGGAAAACACCCAGTTATTCCAAGCAGATAAGCAAACTCTCTTAAAGGCAAGTATTCTTCTATGTTCAAACCAATCCGGTCCCCCCCAAAGAAAAAAGAAGAGAAAAATCCATGCCGTTAAATTATTTCTTGTCTATTTCAGTCAATTTCAGAGACAGTAAGGGAAATGCTGGCTCTAGGTGTTAAGTCTGTGGTGAACTGAAATGACACCTTTGGTTTAAATCCAGAGAGGTGAAACAAGAAATTGATAAATATGAAGAATAAGCTTTGTAACAATACAGTACAAGAATACTGTAACAAAAGTTTACCTTTTCTTCAATCCAGGACTCGATTGAAGTTTTATTTGTCAAAATGACTTTCATCTAAAATAAAAGTGTTAAGTGAAATTAGCGTTGATTTTCTCAGAAATACATCAGCTAGGCAAAGAAAACTTAATTTAACAAACTAAATTTGCTTTAAAAAACAAAGCAACTTTTATAGGCTTAACTGAAACATATAAAACATTCAAAATTAAGATTCAGCATAGATACGTGTTAATGCTATCCTCTAGAATTATACACTTAGACAGTGTCACATTGTAGTTCAGCTTATGCTTAAAATGCATATTTTTTTTTTCCTTCCAAAGATCTCAAACATTTGAGGTAATGTATCAGGCATGTTTAGACCTATATTCAGGGATAGAGGCATGTACTCCTGAAATAACAAGTATTTTGCCTTTTCCAGAGAGTCTATAAAGCCCATCGCATGTTTTCTTAGTTTATTACATTCTCACCTCCAAGTTATCCCATGAGGAAAAAAACAGAAAATAACTGTGGTAACAAAGAGGAATTGGGAGAAAGCAACATAAAACCCTGGAAAAGTTATATGGCAACATAAGCTCTAAACAACTGCTCCTATCTCAATTCTGAATTCTGTTTCTGCTCCACAACCAGGCAAAACTTACAGATTTTAGCTTATTTGTTACAGAAGCCACAAACTTACCTGGATAATAAACAGCATACCAACGGCAATAGTTGTTCCTAATGCCAGTCCTAAGGCAAATAAAGATGCAGCAAATGCAGAAAGTCCAAAGGGGATAATGGGTCGAGGATCTCTCTTGGCTGCACTCATGTCAATCTTTACAGAACTCCACCCAAAAGATATCTGCGAAGGGAAAACACCATCATTCAGCTCCAGAACGTTCCGACTACTAAACTAAAAAAAATTACCAATAATAAACCCAGCTCTGAAGGTAGCTGCCCAACTTTTAATAGGTTTATAATGCAAGTGGAATAACTATCAAAAAAAAAAAAAAAGAATGCAAAAGACTTTTCCTCCTCAGAAATACATTCTTTGCTAGATATAGGCCTTCTCTAGAAGGAAAGCTAAACCAAAATCACCAGCTTGCAAGCTCCACAACAAGTTAGGCCGAAAATCTGCAAAAAAGAATCTGGACTCTGGCACATTAACAAAAACGCATTCACCAGTTTCAGACAGAAAATGTTTGCATAGCATGGTATCCATTTTCAATGGAAATGCTACAGGCTGTCCTTTGAAAGCTTTAGCAGATAGCAGTTCTCAACATTACTGCTCTACAAATACAACACACGGCTTTCATCTGTTACACTCAGTTGATGTTTTCAAGCTCTTCATTGCAATCACAAAGGCTGAAATCAAAGCTCATAATCTTAACCACGGATCTGAGATAAGGGATGTATTCCAGAACAAGCTTTTTGCTCATTGTTGCTGCAGTTAATTTTTCACATTTAAAAACAAATCCAACATAATTTATTTTTGGTTCCAAAAATAATGTACTTTTTTTTCCTCTTGAAGAAAGGGATACAATTCTAAAAAAGTGGCAAGCAAAAGAAAATAAATAGCATTTAACTTATGTGTTGGAGATAAATAGCAGCTAGTTTCTGTGCCAGCCAAAACACAGCCTGTCTCTCTCTATATAAAGTACTACTCAAACTGCCTTCACTCAATTCAAAGATCTAGGAAACTCCCAGTGATTATGACAAGCAAAAAGG
>VYXH01012438.1:94328-165296 GCA_013397275.1 Burhinus bistriatus | reverse complement strand
AAAAAAAAGGGGGGGGGGGGGAATAAAATCATCTTTCTCTGAATCCTCCTCCAATCAACAAACACACTTCTCACACGCAGAGAGCAGTAAACGTTGAAAGACTATCAAGGAATTCCACATGCTGCTTCTCAGGAAACCAGTCAATCTCATACCTCCAAAATAAACCACCCATCTAACTTAAATAATATTTTAAGCATTTAATTATGTTTGCTTACTCTGTTGTAAAGCTGAGTGTACATAGTCATAACAAATATAAAAGAAGCGTGAATGCATCCTAGGGGAGCTAAGAGAAGAAACAGAGTGAAAGATGCATGATTCTGGTATCCGCAACAGTTGTTGATCCAAGGACAATGGTGATCCATTTTCATGACACATCTGTGAACAATAAATATTCATTAATATAATTATAATATAAATTATAAAGGACATTTATTATGTTTTTCCAAAAAGCACAAAGAAAAGGAAAACTAACATTCTATTACTCAACCTCCATTCATTCATTTAAACCCACTAATTTGCAACAGATCAACACAACAGCATCTTTTTTCCTTGCTATTTAGAATGGTATTTCATGTTGTAGAGTGAAAGAAAGCAAAACAGAAAGTGCTCCTAGGTCCTGCCCTCCCTAATTATCCCTCCTTCTCTTTACACAAACTTGCTAGTTGCTAATAAACACCATATTCCAAAGCCAGGAGACAGAGGCTTAGAATGGGAAGTGCAAGAACTATAAACACAGTAACTAAGCACTAAAATTATTGCCAATTTTTTAAAATAAGCACACCAGGAAAATACAGGAAATATCAAATCCCCCAAGAACTACTTCCAGAAAGAACATACAAAGATACACAGTCAGAAGCGTGTTAATGTCTCTTTCTTTTCAGTAGCAGATCCTCTGAAAGCTTCACCAATTGCTATATATTGACCTTACACCACTTAAGTCCTTTTCAAAATCTATTTAACAAGCATAAACACCCTAGAGACACTCTTGTATTCAACATAAAGCTGGTTATTTTGCTTTAGCTTACAGGTGCAAAAAAGCCACCTGATAAAAGATTTGTCCACATCCCAAATTGCATTGATTTAACTTAACAGGTGTAAAAGTCACTAATTATAATGTTGCAATTCATCTACACCAAACCTAAGTGATAAACAAAGGACTGAATTACACAAATATCCAGCTCCTCTGAAAATAAAAGTTAATTGTTTTGGAACTACCAACCTCATTAGCTTTTAAACTAGTCCCTTCCCAATAGGAAGTTTGGTTTCTCCCTTTTAAAGAATTAATTGTTCTTCATTAGCATATGCTCAACTGCCACTGTACAAGTTCTTGAATATGTGTTTCTGAAGAAGTTCCTAGACCTTTGCTAGAAACCTCACCCCATTCAGGTGGGCGACAAGAAGTGTCATGCACTGACACTTGCCATAGCACAGAAGACTTTTGGCGGTGATTTAAGTTACTTACTTCACTGCAACAGGCTAGAAACGTGCAGAATGAGTTACTCTGGCCAGAGTTAAGCAGGGCAGAAAATTCCTAACCCATATCAGCAAAATGATTTGCAGGATGTGCCACAGTTTCTTCCGTTTCATTTACTTGACAAAAGAAAAATTATTTAAAGAATTTGCTTTTGCAAAGACAATCATCAGAATCTGCTGCTGCTTTCTGCTAAGTCCTCAGTGTAAAGATTGTCACTCAAGGAAAGGAATCCAATTTTAAATCTCAGGATGATGCAGCCAAATTACAGCACTGCTCTACAGTTTCATTCTCTAATTCCTAAAAGCACACTGACTGCATATCTTGTGTTTATAGAAATAACAAATGAATGTGTACGCTGCAATATCCTTTTACCACGTTCTCTAGTAGTCCTTCAGAGGAGGACCTGCCCAGTAAACCCAAGATAAATGTAACTACAGCCTGGACTGCAGACAGCTGAAGTGGCTTGATTTTTTTCAAGCTGCACTAAATTCTAGTGCACCTATTTATAATAAAAGCATCCTTTAGCTCAAAACAAGTCTGTTGGAAGACTAACATATAACAAGGCACAAACTTTTTAAGTTGACCCAAAGGCTTATTAGTTCACTTAACATGCAGACTCCCCTCAAAAAAATCACCTTTAGTGAAAAGAACAGTCCAAAATTTCCACTCAAATCAACATTTAACTCCCATTTGGAAAGATGACAGTAGGCTTCTCTACTCCCTGAGTAGGTGAACGTTTGGACTCAGAACTTACAAAAGACAAAGTTTTTTAGGTTTTACACAGGCTCACTTCCCTGAAACAGTACTGCAATGTTTTGTTAATACTGTCAAGAAATTCTTAAAAGGAACTGATTTCAAGCTAAAAAGAAAATGTTAAAGACAGACTTATTTATTAAACTAAACCACAGTAAAACCATATAGAAATCATACAACTAGAAAGTGGAAATATTTGAAACAGGTATAGTTCATATGGAAATCTTTTAAAAATGCACAATACAAGACTTGGAAGAATAAATTAAATTAATAGCTCATCATTACATTAGAAGCTGCTTTAATATGGACTTAAAACAATTTTAAAGAAAGACAGTACCTGTTACACTTTCGACAGTGGTGTGAACGTGGTGCCTTATAAGACTGACACACTTTACAGTATTGGAGATACATGCAATCCTGAGATTTTTCCTTTAAACGGAAGAATAGGCATGTTAGACCTATAGATAATTCTACTGGCAATACATATCTTGGCACTTTCCTAAACTAAGCATCTTTGCTTTCTTCTGACAGGGTGTGTCTCATAACCCAACCCTATTTAATGGTAGGTGGCGAGGAGAGAAAAAAACAAAATGAAATAATCTCTTGGCTATCAACACAGCCATCTCCCACTGTTGAAAGTGCCGGTTGCTAAAAGCAATAAACAGTTCTCCCATCAGGACGAATGGTTGTACAAGCAGGGTTTCAAAGTGAAGTTCTGAGAAAAAAAAAAAGCAGGAGGCCTTTATAATTTTTTAAAAAAGCTTGTGCACCTTGTCTCTCCATTTTATACCCTAAGCCAATCTAGGCTTACTACTAAGATACAGTACTGGCAAGCATTAACGTTCAACTAGCTCCTGTTTGCCTCTCTCTCTTACACACATACACACACCAACTACAGCAAGATGAGAGACAGAGAGACTTGTAGATAACAAATAGTAATGCTGGCCAAAATCTTCCGTTCAAGAAGTGGAATACCCCATTGTCCTGCTAGTACTACATCAGGATCCTCTTCTCACTAGACTCTGTTCTGAGAAATATTCCACAAGTAGAAATGCGATTATTACTAATCTTTATATCACGTCACTGGAACACAAACTCTGGCCTGCTGTCTTGAGATACTGAACCTGTACCACTCTGCTCCTTGACTACTACTATTCTTCCAAAAGATTACTGAAGCAAAGGAAATGCAAATTTCTACATTAACTTATAATACTGTGTTGAACGTAAAATAAATGTGTAGTTTTCAGGCTCACGTAAAAAAATTTAAATGACCTAAATGAACTTCTAATCCTTATTACTAGCAGCAAAGTCTTCAATACAACAGTGGCTGCGTGAGCATGCTGGTAACCTTGAAGTTCTCATTCCTGGCTAACCGTACTGGTTTCCTGTTGTTTTGCTTTGAGAAACACCTATAAAACATAACGATTACTGCCAATAAAGAAGCATTACCGGTTAGCCCCAGACCACTGCAACTGACAGAACAAGGAAGGGATGGAGTAAGCTGGAGCATACTGGAAACGCTGGAAGGAGCAGCAAAGCGGGAGAGAGGCACAAAGCGAAGATGTCGAAAGCAGATACGGAGGAAGGAGCGGCCTGAGGGGCCGGCTGCGTCCTTCGGGGAGAAAGGGGAAACGGTGGCATGGAGAGACAGCCGGTTCCTGCTGTCTCTCTGATGCCTGCACACTCTCCTTTCAGACAAGCGGGCCCTGGCACAAGGGCAGGCCCGCCGGCCNGAGAGAGAGGGAGCGTCGTGAGGAAGAGGAAGGGGAGGTGTCGGGGCCCGCCGAGCCTCGGCCCCGCCCCGCCGGCCCGGGGAGGCGAGGGGAGCGGAGCCCGCGCTCGCCTCCGCCCGCCGGGGCCTCCGGGCCAGCCGCCGCCCCCTGGCAGTCCGTTGGCAATAGGGTCCCGCCGGGAAACAGCGCCCCGCCGGTGGCACCGCAGCCTCCNATTCCACAAGTAGAAATGCGATTATTACTAATCTTTATATCACGTCACTGGAACACAAACTCTGGCCTGCTGTCTTGAGATACTGAACCTGTACCACTCTGCTCCTTGACTACTACTATTCTTCCAAAAGATTACTGAAGCAAAGGAAATGCAAATTTCTACATTAACTTATAATACTGTGTTGAACGTAAAATAAATGTGTAGTTTTCAGGCTCACGTAAAAAAATTTAAATGACCTAAATGAACTTCTAATCCTTATTACTAGCAGCAAAGTCTTCAATACAACAGTGGCTGCGTGAGCATGCTGGTAACCTTGAAGTTCTCATTCCTGGCTAACCGTACTGGTTTCCTGTTGTTTTGCTTTGAGAAACACCTATAAAACATAACGATTACTGCCAATAAAGAAGCATTACCGGTTAGCCCCAGACCACTGCAACTGACAGAACAAGGAAGGGATGGAGTAAGCTGGAGCATACTGGAAACGCTGGAAGGAGCAGCAAAGCGGGAGAGAGGCACAAAGCGAAGATGTCGAAAGCAGATACGGAGGAAGGAGCGGCCTGAGGGGCCGGCTGCGTCCTTCGGGGAGAAAGGGGAAACGGTGGCATGGAGAGACAGCCGGTTCCTGCTGTCTCTCTGATGCCTGCACACTCTCCTTTCAGACAAGCGGGCCCTGGCACAAGGGCAGGCCCGCCGGCCCCCCCGCCCCGCCCCGCCGAGCCCGGCCCGGGGATGAGGCGATCGAAAGCCAAGCGCTTACCGGCGTCCACCCCAGAGGGACGTACCCTGGCCCGACAAACATGGCACTGAAATAGTTGTAGAGGATCATGACGGTCCAGTTGAGGAGCATGATGAAGTTGACGCTTCCTCCGGCGGTGTCCAGGGGCCAGTACCACAGCGCGGCGTCCGCCATGGCGGTGGCGGAGCACACGGCCACCACGGNAAGCGGGGCTCGGAGGGCTTCGGGGCGGGAGCGGGCCGCCGCCTCCGGGCCTGGGGCTGCAGTCTGAGCCCCCCAAGCGAAGGCCACCAAGGGGTGGCGGGGGCGGCAGCGGGGAGCCGGGCCGCACCGGTTAAAGCACCTGAACGGGGGTGGAGAGTTTCTCCGGAACCTGTGGCGAGGCGCCCGGAGGCGGAGGGACGCCTTTGCGGGGAGCAGAACGCGGAAGCGTCTGGGTGCGGAGCGGCTGAAGGCGCCCGGCGGAGCGCGGCGTTCTCGGCGGAGCGCAGCGGGACCGCGGCCTCCCCCAGCACTGCCGCTGCCATGTCCTCCGATTTCGAGAGCTACGAGCAGGACTTCGCGGTGCTGACGGCCGAGATCACGGGCAGGATCGGGAAGGTGCCCAAGCTGGTAGGAGGTGAGCGGCGGCGGGGCGGGGGGGGCTGCTGGCCTGGCGCCGCGGAGAGGCCGTCGCCGCCCGGCGTGCTGGGCTCCTACCTGCGCTGCTCTCCGCCTTCGCGGCTCTCGCTCCGCACCGCAGGCTCGTCTGTAAGAGCGCCTCCGGCTCCCGGAGCCTTCGGCTTCCCAGCAGCAAGCGCTTGGGGTGGTGGCGGGGGATGTTTTAGTGTGTTTTTAGCGTGGTCTGTCTCTTGTGTCCCGTCACCCGAATGTGTTTTCTTGCTCCTTGCACGGCGGAGTCAGGATTCGCCTCCCTTGCCCCGGGTGCGCATCTGTTCGAGCAGCGAGCTGTCTGATGAAATGCATTAAGGATAACCTGACAGGATATTGTCCGCTGGTGGGCTGTGAGGGTCAGCCCTTCCCTGCTGACTCGCTGTGGGGCCGGGCAAAGTTGTGGCAGCGCCAGCGGCGGGGCTGGGCAGCGCAGGGCTCCCAGCCGGCGGGCCGTTCTCTCCCGGCAGCGCTGCTGAGTGCTTTTCATTGTGGGCGGGCCGCAACATCCGTAGTGGAAATCAAGTCTTCTTCATGTGGTATAGACGGAATCTGTGTATGATTTAATCCGAATCTGTGTTTTTTGCTGCCTACTGTTAAAACGTTTGATTTGGGTGGCTGGCTGCGGTGACGCACATGTAGGAGCATTTTCAAAGAAATCAGCGTTCATTTACTTTCATGTGTTTGTCGGTAGCCTGCAGCGTTCATGGTCTAATTCATGATGTATTCCTGCAGTAGAGACGATAATGTCAGTAAGAGTGTTAGGGTAGGAAGCTGAAAATTATAGTCTCTTTAACCAGTCTAGCTGAATCGTCTAGCACATACGAATCTGTGCCCTTATACAGGGTTCCTGGTATGAGGCAGAGGGAAGCTGAAACTAGTGGATTTCTCATCTGTCCCTCTTGTAGCTCTGCTTAATGCTTCTTCTGGTTCCAGGTCATTAAATATCCCTGCCTCTGCTTCCCATGCATGTTTTCCAGGGCTTTAGGATACTTAAACCGTGGGAGTGAGTGTCATATAAGGGGAGAATAAACAGATTCTAATGGTATACTTTTCTATACGGCTGAAGGAAAAAAATATCATACATCCGGGACCAAAGAGTAACATCCTACTTTTAGAGTGGGAATTGCATCATGAAGTGATGAAGTAGTGACTCTAAACAGGATTTGAGGTAGGTGGTCAACTAAAACATATTATCTCAGTGCAACGTTAATTCAGAGGTCCAAAATACATTTGAAATGCATAAACAGGGGGATTTTGGATAAAAATCTCTTTGATTCTGGAGGGTTAGGTCCAATTATAATCTTAGCAAGTTAGAAAGTCTTCTGATAAATTGAGGTTCCGTGACCAATCAAAAGAATGATTAAATGACAGGAAACTATGCCTTTTCATCGGCTTAACAAAGCTATTTTGCTGTTGAGCTTAACAAAAAGGACACAGAAGGATAATTCCGTCACAGTCTGCAGGTACTTGTGAGGTAGAAAGCTTTTTCCATTTTGTAACAGAGACTTAGGAAATGAAGAAGGGAGAGATCCAAAGAGTTCCTGAGATTGAAATTTAGAACTGGTGTAATTTAGTTTGCTCAGAAATAATACTTAACCTGTAAATGGCCTCGGCCTCTGGAACAATTTACTGAGGGGATGCAGTGAATTCTTCCTTGATGTAAGGTACCTAATCAAGACAGTATTTCCCACTGCCTCATAAAGGGTTGTTCACTTTTATACAGAGTAAATTTAAGGACCTCTTGTAGGAACAGGAAGACATCATAAATACGCGGGAGGCTTTTGTTCTGAAAACCAGTAGTGCTACACAGTGAACTGGTGGAAAAAGAATAGAGATTCAATTTCCTAATTATATAAATTTTGGAAGTCACAAGTGTCCAGTAGAAGGAAGAATATTCTGCTTAGTAGGAGTGGATTTCTGTAATCCTCTCCTTGAATTAGTCTCCCTTATTCACTTAGAGAGACTTTGGAGCTTAGATATGAGATGTTTAAAGAGTATTGTCTTAAACAGTGACACAGCCTAGAAGCAGCAGGCTTTGAAATCATGATTCTTTTATGTGGCCATTGGAAGGTGTGGGGGTTTTTTTTAGCATTTGATGTCCTCTCAGAGAGAGAGAATACATATTCCCTGTGGGACCAGTAGTGTGGTACTGGGCTAAATGGCCTTGAGATAAGATAACTAGTTGATTTTTTTTTTATTTTTTTTTTTTTTAAGAGGTGGCTTTTCCATGTTAGGATTTGAGGCTAGTCATACATGGTTTGGACTGGCTTGCATTATAGCTACTGCTTGCACTGTACATTTGTGAGTGAGTGCATTGCTTCAGTTTTCAGGGCTATTCTGTCTTTCATCAGCAAAAAATTCATGTATGACTTAAAAACAAATTGCAGTCTTATCTAATAGAGGCATTTGACCACCTGGAAAAAAAAAAATCTCTGACTATGCTGAGCACTTTAATCAGAAATATTTTAAATACACATTTTTCCCTTGTTTTTTAATAGGAATATTTCCAAGATCTTTGCTTCTTCATCACCAGAAGTTCCAGTTAGTTCTTGTGGAGATGGCTGGGAGAGCCTCAAAAAGAGGATTATGAGGTGGGAGGGGGACGTGAGGAGATGCACATGAGGTGGCAGTTTTCAGCAGCAGTGATTTCAGAGAGATTGCTGATGGCCTTCTTCCTCCACGCTGGAAGAAGCAGGATGAAAGGTGTAAGGACTTGTGCTACTTCTGCATAATACAGAGAGATCTCCTGAACTCTAGTGACTGGTTTATTTCCTTCTGCTGCCCAAGATGGACCTGCTGTAAGCTTCGTGTTCAGTTGAATTGGAGAAATACTGGTTAATTGTTTTTGCACCATTCCTGCATTCGGTGTTGTCAGGACTTGATACTGTCTTTTATTCTAGGAGGATGATGGCTCTACAAACAATCCTGTTGTCACAAATGCATAAATAGTTCAGCAAGAAATGTAACAAAGGCACTCTGATACTACAGAAACAATAAGCAGCGGGGACAATAGAATATCTTGGAAAGAAATGTCTTCTGTTGAAGCAAACATCACGTGGAGAATTAAAGAAAGTGTTCTAAATTGAGAAGTGGCTTTTAAATAGCCTTTCTGTGATGCTGCTGCAGGTTTTCGAAGAATGAAGATTATTGGCTGATGTGTCTTATTAATATTCCTCAGTGTTTCAGAGAAACATCTGTCTTGTGATTTGAGCAAAAATTTATATAAATTTTCATTGCTTGATCTGAAAGAGAGTTTTATCAGCACAAATGGTGGTACTTAGGCTTTTTCCAGCACACTAGCCTCTGGGTCATGATGTTTTTAGACTTGAGTGCTATTGTTGTTCTGCTACTCAATACCTGCTTTTTCTGCTGGGCAATCTAAGCATGTATTTTGGTCTCTAACAGATTTAGCTGAAGAAAGTTCCACCTTTAATTTTCTGTTGTAGGCCTGTATTGGAGTTTACTGTCTGCATTTCAGGTCTGGCTCATTATGATGTGCCTCTTGAACCCACTTTTATGGCTCAAAGAGAGAAACATGTATTGTTCCATTTGTCTCTGCTGTTGGAAAGTAACTTCTGGCAAAGTGGTGAACACGTGAACTGCCTCAGCCAGCGTAGCAAAATCTACAAGTGGTCTATGAACTTAAGCATTTTGTTACTCAATCTTTTCCTCGGTATGTACTAATAAAAAGAAGCAATTCCCCATGCAATGAGACTGCTCGGTCTTGGTCCAGATTTTTTTTAATATCTTCATTGATTGTGAGATCAAACCAGTGCTGCGTTATCTTTCTGTGCTTGTAGGCAGATTTCTGCCTTTCTGTAACTGCTGTATTTTGGGGGACAAAACAGTGACTAATGCAAGGGCAAAGCTGAAAGAACTGAGGAAAATGTAGTAAAAGCTTGTTTCTTTTAAGAAAGTGATACAGCCTTGTGTACAAACAGGGTATGAATTTCTTTGTTTGCAATCCTTCCCTGGAGGAAAAAAGCACTTTTGTTTCCAGTTTTTATCCATATTTTGTTAGTTTGACCCGTTAAATTCACATGCTACATGCCATATTTTCTTTAAGACATTCCATCTGGCAATGTGGAGACAAAAATTCTATTCTAGATTTAGATATATTTGATGGAGCGTTGTCTTTTTATTTTCTTTTGAGGATATTATCAATTCTGAATTAAGAAAAAGTTTTAAAAAAACATTTTCATTCTCTCATGTAATGGAAGTGTATTTAAGGAAATTATCAAGTAGACAGTAAGACATAGAGGAGTAATACAGTTCATAATATGAGGATCTTTAATTGGATCATAACTTGTCTGTCCTGATCTACTAGATTAGTGGCAAGCTTCTCTTACTCTCAGTAATTCCCTCTGACCTCATCTGCAGTCTCTGAGCAATTCATCCTGTGGGTATTGTGCCCTCCTTTCTATGGGGATTCAGACTGTGAAATACGTTGTTTCCTTAGCTTAACCATGGCAGTAAAACTGAAAGTAAATGATTTGAAAACCATTCCAGCAGGTGCTTTCTGATTGACAGCGTTGTAGCATTTCATGCTTCTGTTGCTGATACCAGCCTCCAGGTACAGGCAGTCCTGCAGGCAAGTGGCTCCAGGCAGCATACTCCCACCGGGATTTTACAGGGATGCAGGACGACAAAGAGAGGAAAGTGAAACCAAATGAGTGATACTTATACTTTGGTAAGCTTGGTTTTCCTTACCAAAGTAACCCTCCTGGATCCTGCCACCCCTTCTTGCTCTGGGGACTGCTTGTGGTTGCCAGAAGTTCAGCTGCTTTCCTGGAAATCCGTGAAGATACTGCTCCAAAGCTGCAGTGCCGGGATATTGCCATGTGCCTGCTCACGCATCTGTATTTGAAGGAAGAACAAAGTCCTGTTGTCAGCAGGCCTCGCTCCCAGCAGTTGCTCTGGTCACCAGCTGGGTGATTATGTATTGATAAATCTGGGATGATGTTAAAATGCAACTCTGGAGTTGGGTTAAATTTTAATTAACTAAACCACTGAAGATCATTTGAATACCTCCTCAATTTTATGGGAGCAGTTTCAGCCAAAACGCCTTGTGTACTGATGAGTTTTCCCTACCAAAGGCCTGTACTTTAATATCTCTGTGGGTAGGTAAGATCTTACTGGTCAGTGGGGTACTAGGTAGTTCTTGTAGTTGCAAGTACAAACAGAATTTGTAAAGCATGAAATATCTTCCCGAAAACCCCAACTTTATATCCCTAAACTTCATGTTACTTAATGTGTATGGAAATTGTAATCCAGTAAAACTCAGGGAAATACTGAAATTGCTATAGTATGTTTATTTTCTGCTGCTATATTTTTAAATTTTATTTCAGCTTCAATAAAACGGTATTGTGTGTTTTATATCTTACATTGTTTTCCTTTTGTTCCTTGTCGTCTTGCCTGCTTCTGAATGAAGGAAAGACCAGAGATGTTTTGGGATGCTGGGCAGGAGAATTGAAATGCATGGGTGAACGAGTGGCAGATTCTCTTTTCTTTTGGGTTTAGTTATGTGTCCTGGTTTGAGCGACACGGGACTAATTTCTTTTCTAATGCTTGGGAAAATTGTACTTTTAGAAGACTCTGGTGTCTGAATTTGTGAAAATATTTACTTTATAGCCAGCTATGGTGTGTGGGTGTCAAGATCTTGCTAGCCAGGTACAGGGATGAGGAGGAGCGAGACCCAGGCACTTGACCCAAGCTGGCCAACAGGATTATTTCATACCATGAACATCACATTCAATATAAATTAGAAAGTCTGCTGAGGAGGGGAGCTCTCCCTTGATAGCAGTGATCCAGACAACTCCTTGCCCCGGTGCTGGACCCCTGAGCCCTTCCCTTTCTCCCGAAGCCGTGGTGCTCGCAGTGTCCGACATTTACTGTCCACTGCTGGGAGTGCACAGCTTCCTACTGATATAGCTGGCCGAGTATAATCCTTATATATCTTTAGATTGGTATTGGGATCACTATTGGTTCTATAGTGTTATTACTGTTAATTATTTAGTCTTATTCTATTAAATCTGTTTATATTTCAGCCCCTGGGTTTCCTGGTTTTCTTCCCGATTCCCCCTTCCTGGGTGGGGAGGGGGCATCGGGTAATAGAATAATTGTCTAAATGACAATAAATTGTTGTGAGTTTCTCAAACCATAACATTATGTTAGGAAAATAGATCACTAACCATTACATGTTCTGGCTTGGGTGCCATCCTGACAATGTGGTGGGGAATTGCTAGCAGAGAACTAAAAGCGCTGCACAGAAATGAGCATTTCCTACATCTGCTGTAGTAGAATCCACCAGATGTGGCAGCGTGCAAGAAAGATGCTGTTTTCCATGGCTTTAGCTTTGTAGAGAGGATTACTTGATGAAATTCTGAACCCCTTTCAAGGCTAAGACGGGAAACTCTGTTTGGGAGGATTTAGTGGTGAGTTCTAACTTCTCACGTGTGTCACTGGCAGAGTTCCCTTTACTCAGAGGGCTTCAGTGTTCTTCAAGATTTTATTCTAGCTATGTTTTACCAGGCATAATGTTACATCCTCAGAAGACAGCTTTTCTAGTCCTTGCATAGCTGGTTATTTGCAAAGATCTCCTCATTATCTTAAAGGTGGAAAGATGAGCCTGATCCTCTCTGCAGGCAGAGCTGCAACGTATATAACTGAAGGACAGATCATGATGTTCCCATGTCCTTAGATGAGATTGTAGAGTATCTTAAGTTAATGAGAAGATGAATGGATGGGCCCATGCAAATGTAATGCAGGGTACTGTGGAATAGGAGTGAGAGGGCTCTGCTGAAACATGACTTGCTTATTCTGGGGATGCTTCCGCCAAAACTCTGTAGCAATATAGTCCTTTCAGAAGTGGTTCTCTTGCTTTTCAGGATGGTTACTTTAAGGGCACATTTTACTTCATATGACAGAAGTTCTGGTTTTGGTTGCTACCTCAGCACCCCTGGATTCCTGCCTGTGGCACTAAGTTTGCTTAAAAATAAAGCATTTCAGCCTGTGAGAAGCTAAATTATATACATTTAATAAAGGGGGTCCCTCTTGAAATTCAGTGGCTTGTGGTATGCAGAGGATCAAAGGAGATCGTCGGATAGTCCCTTTTGATCTTGAATGTGTCAGTTCTAGGATACAAATTGATCACGTGGAAGAGAAGCAAAGGAATTCAGGCTAAAAAAGAAAACCATGAAGTCTAAAGGTACACAATAAAGTCTTTTGTGCCGATGTAGATTTATCCATCAAGATCCCTGGGGAGCAATGACTGGAGATACTTTTGTGCAATTCACTTTTTATCCGCTTCATCAGGCAAACCACCAGCACCAGATGTCTCACGATGCTCTTGGTTTTAAACAAACAGTGATGTAAAGGGTTGTATGTTCAGAGTTTTGTTGTTGACTTCATTGAGGCAATGTGTGGATTTACAGTCAGAAGCATGGAAGATGTGGCCATGAGAGGGACATGAGGTGGTGCAAGTGGCAGTACTGCAGCCCCTGAATGCCCACAGTAATTAAGCAATGTGGGAACTTTTTATTATCCAGTGACTGAATATTACTCAGAAAGTCCCTTTCATGCTGTAGCAAACCAAGTGGTCAAGCAATTGGAGTAGTTGGCAGATGTGACACTGAATCTCAGCTCTTGGTTCATATTGGATTCTCTGCCTAAGAAGGGATGGTTGGAGGCAGGTTGAAAGTCAGACATGCTCTCTGTAGCTGGCATGTAGACTTGTTGGGGAATCTGGCAGAGGGTGATTGCTACATATTGCTTATAATTTGTTAATTTTCATCTTTTATTACTAATTTATATTCTTACTGCTACTAGAAGACAGTGGTTTTCTTGTAGTTCCCATGGCATTTTGTTTTGTTTCTGTTGAAGCAAAAGAAACAGGGTTCTAGACCAGCATAGGGGCAGGGGAATAGAAACCTCATGTTTCTTCAGTACCCAGATTCATTTTAAGTGGGATGCTTGGTTTTTGTGCATCTCATATTTTGCGAATACATAGGATAAGCCTTTGTTCTTAAACCATAACTTTTCTTCCATTTGGTGTAAGTATGTGCCTTCTCATGTGTTTGTACATACCCAGCAAGTGCCTGCTGAGACGTATCTCCTACACCTGGAGCAACTGTAACTGCTTTCCTAACTAGCAAATGATGCATAACAAAGCAGAAGACTTCAAGGAGCCTCCAATATCTTTTTTTTTTTTTTTTTAATTACAAATGTGGGTATAACAGTGCGTGATGATGTCACACAGAATAAATCCCTTGAGTCAGTTTTAACTGAAGAATATAAGCTCTTGAAATGGTATATTTTTCTTTCATGGCACGAGCACAATTATATTGGTATTTTCACAATTCTGTTTCAGATGAGAAGAAGCAGATGGTTGCAAATGTTGAGAAACAGCTTGAAGAAGCAAGGGAACTGGTACGTTTTAGCTTTTCATATGTTAACTGCAAATTCCTAGGGAAAATAATAGGATCATTACTGGTAACATTTAACACGCATGATGCCCTAAACCAATAATATATTTGAAAATGAAATGATATTTTTGAAATAGTTCTTATTCAAGGATATGAAATACCCAAGAGGAGTGTATCCTTTGTTAATCTAGTGTTAAGTGATTTAAGGTTTGCATTATTGCTGTAAGCTATTACAGGCTGCTATAGGCTTTGAGTTGTGGATTAGGTCTTTTACTTTAGGAATTGAATTAAATATTTACACACCTGGACTGCTTGTTGTTTTCTTGCAGGACCCATGCATCTACTTGATTTAATCTGTCTGATTGTCTTGTAGAGCAGTAGACCTTCTTCTCATTTCGCAAGCGAGGCGAAAAGCCATTTAGCTGTTTGAGGTCAAGGGGGCAATGGAGATGTGGGTTACTGATCTGAGAAGAGTATATATGTTAACTAAGCATTAGTTAGTGATCTGCACTGACAGAAGAAAGCAGTATATGTTAAGCAACGGTGACTTTTTTTTTTTTCTTAATTTGTTCCTGTTACAGCCTGTCATGTCCTTCATCTGGATGGGCTGTAAAAGTAGAATTTTGTAGATGTGGACTAACTGAGCAAAGGTGTCAGTGGCGGTTGAGATTGAGTTTTTCCCACGTAGGCAATAGTTCCTTGCCTGAAGTTGCTTTTATTTATTACTTGCAAATGAGTTTGGTCTATCTGCATCAGAAATGTAATCTGACTGTTAGGATAGGGAAAGGAAATTAGTTCTCCTAGCCTGAAAGTCCTTATAATTGAACAACTTGAATTAATGATTTGATTACTAACTAACAGTAATAGTGAAATTCACTTGTTAAGGTGGCACAGGAAGAAAAAGGACCCTAGGATTTGTTGACATCCATGGTCTTTTGATTTAGGAACTGAATTAGTCTTGTAGACCAGAGCATTGGAATAGCATACAGGAAAGCTGGATCTTGGGATGACTGTACTGCAGGTTTACTCTGTGACGGGAAGGTGGCTAACCTCTTTGATGTGGTATTCTCAGTGAGAAACAGGGTAAAATTACTGTCCCATCTCATGAGGATGTTCTGAAGATATGTTAAGGCCTTTTGGGCGCTTTCATATTCAAACAGCTGAAAGGAAGTAAAAATCTAGAAATGTTTTTCATCTCCTTTTCACTACAACTTGACATGGCAAAAAAGCATAGCTGTACAGGGAAATTGTAGCATGGGTGGTCTGATGAAAAATAATTCAAATTTGGTTTTCTCCTCAAAGTAAGATTGGAAGGAGAAGAAATTGAGTTAATGGCTCATTACTTTTCTCCTTATGTCAGAAAAAGGTCATCTAAATTTGTATTTATTATAAGATAAAAAAATAAATCCTGTATCTGTACTTTTATCCTAATGATGATCTTCGTTTAATGTACTGGCTTTTCTTTCATGGTTTTGTTTTAGATCTTGTTGCTAAAGCTGCTAGACAGGTGCTGAATTCAATTATTGGCTTTAAGCAGTTACCTAACATGTTTATGATTAATGTCAAGGCTTGGCTTTAAAAATCAATTTGAACAAACCTGCTAGTAACAGAACTGATCCTCTTTTAAGCTAAAGGCTACAGTAGAAAACCAAAATAAACCTAATTCCTTGCTACTGATAATTTTCATACATTCGTTTTCTTCATTGTCAGCTGGGTTTAGCTGATTTTGGTTTCTTTCCTACTTGGCTAGGAAATAACACTCCCATGTATTATAAATATTATTCCAGAGATAACTTATTTACATTGACCAACCATTGATTGTTTTGAAACACTGTCTGCTTTGTTTGGGTAAAATCACTGGTGTAATTGATTTGGTCTAGTGCAGAACTGACACCAAAACTTTTCAGACTCCTAGGCTGCTTTTTCAGACTTTTTCAGACTCCCAGGCTGCTGTTGAGTAAGAGATCTCTGGAGAGATATCCTGTCATTCTACATCCCGTGTGGAATATCTGAATGTTATTTTTACCAGGTTTTAAGAAAGGTGAATGTTGTGATAGCCTTAGGGAAATTCTTTGAGTATAAAATCTAGCATGTGCTAGAAGAGCTGGAATTAGCTTTTTGTATGAAATTCTACTTTTAAGAAGAGCAAACTGTCTCTGTGTTATTTGCCTTCCTGTTTTATGAGGGACACATCACAAAATTGTTGTGATGCAAATGCTAGGTTATTCTTATCTAGACACTTGGCTTTTTAATAACGCACATAAATTTAGTGTTGCAAATACTAGGTTATTCTTATTTAGACACTTGGGGGTTTTAGCACAGATTTCTATTTTAGGGCCAGGACTTTAGAATCAGAATAAAATAATGAAGCTTACAATTTTCATAAAATGCTCGCAACTCTCCAGAGCAATTTAATGTGGAAAAGTTCCTGTGGGAGAGGGAGACTTATTTTGGGATCTCAGTGAACAACATCAGCAGCACTACCTTACTTTGCTGTATTTTTTGAATGGAAATAGCAGTGGCTGCACTGCTTTATTCTGTATTTGGTGCTGGGAGTGTACTGGATATTGCTAGGAGCAAATCTATGAGCTTAAACATCTGAGGAACCTTAAGGATGGGGCCTGGTTTATGAATTTGGGCAAGAGTTAGGTGTCAAAATGCTCAGCTTCGCCACAGTGATGGCAAGTTTGAACATAAGCATAACAGAAGTTTGAGCTTTTATGTTTTCTGAAGAAAATATGTGAGCTTCTACAGATATTTTGAGATTTAAGTGTCAGGTTATTTTTAGCTTTTAGTAGAATTTAGCTCTGTTGCTTGTGTATGTAAAGTACAATTTTATGACGAATAATATGAGGCCTGAAAGTGAAAAATGCATGAAACTAGGTTGCATTTTGGTTCACACCTGCTTGGACCACTATCTTCTGCATGACTTCACATGGAAATTTATCAGCCCAGCCATGAAATATACCTGATTAATCTCATGATGAAAAAAAAATGTAAACGTTGGTCACCCTAAATATGCATGCTTCATCATTGTTCCTTGGCCCTTACACTCCCTGATAGAGTGAACATTTTGGATTTCATGGACTGTTGTCTGATCCTTGCTGCAAACTCGGTATTCAATGGGAGATGGTTTCATTTTTATATAATAGATAAGAATTGACACTTCATTAAAATATCCTGAGCTTGCACATATAATTTTTTATATCTATATATGAGGAATGTTTTCTATGTTTATAGAACATTTGAGATCAAATATATTGTGATGAAATTGATAAGAAATAAGCCTTTAGCTCCAGCTGTCGGTTTAATTTGTAATACTCCTTTGGAAGGTTAAGCCTGAGCCAAAGAACTGGGTAGAAATAGAAATTGCTTTGTGTGTTTCAATTCATTACTGACTATTTAATTAAAGTCTACTTTACAGTTTATTATTGAATATCATTTTGTATAATCAGAATAGATCAGGCTGAATGACTTTTGAGTATCTGGTAATTCCATTGATTAAATTCAGATGCTTTTCTTACGATATGGGGATGAAATTTCAAAGTATAAGCAAGTGATTACCTAGGAATAAACTGCAGCTGTCCCTCGTGAAGACCTGTAACCAGTAGCTTGGGACCCTAATTGAAAGGCATTTCTGTTCCAATGCTACATTGCTCAGCTGAGATCAGTAGGAGGTGAGTAAATATTGTTTCAGGTGCCTACAGCAGCCAAGGAGAGGTATTCTTTTATCTTTTTATAAATAAGTTGGAAAGATTTTAAAAGGCAGGTAAGGGATTCTTCAGCTGTGCAAAATGGAATTCCCGAGCAGACAGCACCATGTAGAGGAGGCTCCATGACCCAGTGGGCAGGTAATTAGCAGGCAGCTCAGTCCTAGTTTATAACTCCTTTTGATTTTCTATACCTCTGTGCCATATTCCTGTGTTTCAGGCACCTTAGTATTCTACATGGCAAGAATAAATAGAAAAAGCTTTTGAAGGATGTATTATGTGATGTTTTCATGCATTTGACTGTATACAAGTTCTTGAATAGTATTATCATTAAACCCTGAAATTCAGCTATTTAATATACCTACATACAGATTTGGGATATAGATTTAGGCAGTCAGTTCAGGCTGTGTAATCCTGCTGAGTAAGCAGTATTTAAAAGAACAAGAATTATTTTATTAAACATAGAGGCTGGTGGTAAATAAAACTTGAAGCATGCATATATATGCACACACACATGTATATACATGTATGTGTGCATAAAAATAAATAAAATACCTTTTCAGCCAAGGGTTTCCAAAACCACACAGCTAGATGGAGGTAGGCTTTCTTCTGAACTATGCTTGTTTGCAGGAAGTTATTTAACATCACTTTTACTATTTTCTTGTAATAAACTGTATTCATCACATTTGGAATTTGAATCCAGAAATGTTTGACTAGAATCATTCCTTTGAAGTGTTAATAATATTAATTTTGTCACTTGTTTGTTGACTTAAAGCTGTGTAAAGGTTTTGATGAATTGTTTATATATTGCAGAATAAATACATTTTTCTTGATAAGGAAGGAATATTTCTTAGAATTTGTGAACAATTTAGGTAAATTCATCCTTGCTTTAATTACCCTTTTGATTTACATGTTTATTCTTTATTTTTACTTACTAGCTTGAGCAGATGGAACTTGAAGTTCGAGAGATCCCAGCTCAAAGCCGAGGAATGTACAGCAGTCGAATGAGAAGCTACAAGCAAGAAATGGGAAAACTTGAAGCTGATTTCGTGAGTTTTTAATATGTTACATAAAGAAGGCATCTATGAGAATTTTTTAAATACAATAATGCAATTATTCAGGTAACTGAGAGGGAGTTTTTGACTAGTATGAGAGATGAGTTCTGTGTGTATGTAGGTCTATTTATGGACAGAGGAAAACCAAACTGGGGAAGAGAAGCTTTTCTTTTTGTGGCGGTCTCATACCAGTATTCACATTACTAGCCTTCTGTCGCTTTGTCCTGGCTCTGAATTGTTTCTGTGCCATTTAACATTGTGAGTGTTCATGCTGTAGGCAAAAGAGTCAGTTTTTAATCCTATTTTTCAAGGAGTGACTGGTAGAACATCAGAATTGATACTTACATTATAATTTAAGTATACTGAATGGAAAATAATGGTTCATTTAAGATAGCTGGTAGTAATGTAGGCAGTAACATGAAAAGCAATATAATCGCCAATACATGGCATTTTTGAATGTCATTTATCTCATGTACACTTCATTTCTTAGTCTCTGTGATTTCTTTTTCATTGCACTTAGATTCTTCTTGGCTTTTGTACAAATCGGTTATAAATGATACATTTTTCAAGTAATGGATACAAACTGACAAGATTCCCTTGTCTAGGGGCTTCTGCTACAGTTATCAGTCCTTTTTTGTGACTAGGATTTGCACTGAGTAGATTTACATAGAGACAAAACTGTTTCCTCCAAAATCCTGAAAAAGTTCAAGGGGATTGCAAAGTGTAGGAAAATGCTATGTTGATTGGCAACAGCTCAGTTCCTCCAGGATAGGGAGAAAGAAGTAACTAGTGGCAGTATTTTCCATTCACTGGAGAACTGTGAATTTTCTCAGGTTGCTGGCAGCAGTTTATTCCTCCAGGGGAGGGGAGTTGACATTTATACCTGCAGCCAGGAAATCCAGCTGACTGCCAGTCCTCTGTGCTTCTGCCAAGTTGAGCAGTCACACAAAAATGTATTAGTTAGAAGACGGTTGTAATTTTGTAAAGTTTGAGGAACGTTAGGATAAAAAGACTTGCATCAAAATTTTGGGACAATCTCATGCTGCTCCACTGTAGGAAGTGCGTATGGCCCTACTGGCTCAAGAGTGGCTTCCAAGAGACAGTGATTTCTGGACCAGTAACAAATGCTGTTTATATTCTCAGATGTGGGAGAATTTGCTGTCAGTATATATTTGTTGCTGGCCTATTTCTCTATGTAGGCAGAAGAGGGGAATTGGTACTTCCTTATTCCCGGGCAATAGGGAATGGGAGAGTTCAGAACTGGACACTCTTTATGGAAGAGGACAAATGAGTGTATGTGGAAGGAATGTGTCGGAGCACTAGGAGTTATGTGGTTGAAAGAACAGAAGTTTGTGCTCAGAGCAAAGGAGGAGAAACAACATGAGAAAGAGGAAGGAACACATCATAATAGTGGGGAAAAAACCCAACAGCCCAAAACCCAAGGGTGGCGTTCAGGAGAAGATCAAGGAAAGAGAGTGGCTTGAAGGATGGAGCAACGTACTGAAAGAAAACAACAGCTATGCTTGGAAAAATGTCAGTTATATTAGAAGATAGTGTTGTTACAACTAAGCTCCCTACATAATTCCATTTTCTAAGTACTAATGTTTTTCTGAGTTTGTATGTGAGGGTTTGAGAATCTTTTTGGATTATTCTCCAGTCAAATAGCAACTTGTTGGAGAGTATATAACAAAATGATTCAGTTGTGAGTTTAAAGAGAGAAGAAGAGGTAGGAAAGGAAATGTTATTTTGACTTGAAGCTGCAGGGCTGCTGAAGGTAGGAAGTTGAAAATATTTGCTGAAATGGGAGTGCTTTTGCGTGTTCTGCCTGAATATGGTCCTCAATGAGTTGTGACCTGTTTGTAAGCAAAGCATATAGAGTTCATGTAAGAGCTTTAGTAGACCTTTAGGGAAAGCAGATCTAAGTACTTTTAAAATGAATTCACTTTTATAGATGAAGGGAAATGCTTAACTGCAAATGATACTGGCAATTTCGGCTTATGATCAGCTTACAGGTTTGCTGGTCAAAGTTCTCAGCTCTTCCAAAAGGCACGCAGATGTGAGCTTGCAAAGTTAAGTGCTGCTCTTTACGAATTGAGTTGGAGTCTCAGCTGGATCCCACTATGTTTGGCTTGGCCTTACTTCCTGGGTGAGGTAGCCTGTGCACTGAGCAAAGGACATTTCTCAGTCATCTTCAAGTGTGTGTTTCATTTTAAAGAAATCATGTCTGTGAAATAAATTGCAAAAATTATATACCTCAGTATATAGTCTTTTTCAGTAAGTTCTATATTTCAAACATGAAATGAATGCAGAACTGGCACTGGTAGTTTTCTTTTATGTTCATCATAATGAACATGAGTTTTGATCTTGTGGTTATTTGTGTGACTTATAGCGTCTTGAAAATTTGCCCTTATCCAACCAGTTATGGAAAACAGCAGCACAGCAACACATTTAAGAGTTAGGAGAAGGAAACATGAGGTATGTGGACTGCCCACTCTTTACTTGGAGGATGGACAGCATTAAGATTTATTTGTGACATGTAATATGTAGTTGGTGAGTTTATTTGATCTTGGGCAATATGTGTAATAATGACAAAACACTTGGCTATCACTTTAATATTATTTACGACATACTATGGCATCTTAATGAATATATAGTGGGGTTTTTTCTATGCACTTTACTTTGCCAGAAGTATATTCTGAAAAATACGGATTTAAGCTTGGTTGAGCTGCACTTTGGAAAGTTACTCCAAACATGGCTTGTTCGTCTCTAACTTTCTAATCCAATAGGAACAAGTTGCAAATAGGAGATTTATTTCCCCTCATTGCTAATCCTTGTTACCTTGAGTCATGGTTGCAGTTATTTATCAGTGCTCTGCGGTCCAGAGATGTGCGTGGAGGCAATGACATCTGTGTTGCACACGGGTAGTTGGTAATGCACTAATTGCATTAAGTCACATCTGAGGAGAAAAAGCCACCTTACTCCATCTTGGCCCTCCCTTTTGGAGAGGAACAGTGGTAATGAAGAAAAAAATAGCTCAATTTTATCATTAAAAGTGCTCAGTATATCACTGTGAGTACGGATGGGGAAAATTAACAAAGCAAGCATTGCACTTCAGCTTAAGGCAGCAGCGGTTTCTGATGCTTGCCTCAGTGCTGTGCAGACTTCCATGGGGAACAGATGCCTGGTGAGAAATACAAGAATAGGGCAAGCGTAAAGTGATACTTCTTTGCAAAAAAGCTATATACATCTCAAAAGGCTAAATTTCAGGCTTGCTTACTGTGTTTGATAAACATATCGAAACAGAACAAAAACTGTTAAACCTCATGCTGTCTTTTTTAACTTGCAGATGTAAATCTTGGTTTTATTATCTTACTTTCAGTAGTGTATACCAGTACTGCATTTTTATAGCGGGATTTCATTCCCATTAGGTCGCGAAAGCTGTAGTCCCAAACCTGGGCTGGCTCTGGGGCTCCTGCAGGGACCAGGCTTGCTGGGCTGCAGAGACTGGGGTAATGGCTCTATCTTGTGGCCCGAAGTGGAGTTGCAGACCACGTACTTGTGCTTTTTGGGTTGATTAAGGTCTTGGGACCACCTACTAAATAAAGAGTTACTGAAATTTAAAACAGTCTTCCCACGAGCAGGTCTTTTTCCTGCACCTACCACCATTATGTGGTTTAAGCTTGTAAATATTTCAGATGTAGAATGCCCATGGTGACCACCTGCATGTGAAGTAAGTTCTGAATGAAAAAAAAACCCGTATGTTTTATTGTAGGTATTGTTTATTTTTTTTCAAATAAAGCATTTTTTGTTAACTTTTACCTGAAAATATCCAGTGATCTTTATACAGTGAGGCTAGGCAGTGGTGTAAAAGGCTTTCCAGATTTTATAAACGTACTTTGACCTGAATCTATCCCAGTTCATGTGAAACTGTAACTATATAAACTTAGCAAATATGTGGTTATCTGCTAGCATTTGTATTCACCACAAGGATTCCATGTACTGGCTTAATGTCAAGGCATCATAAAAAAGAAGGGGAAAAAAAAAAAAAGCAGTCGTTTTCCTGAAAAGCTTACAGCTGAATATGAGGCATTCAAATAGATGGGGAAATATAAAAATCCAGTAAGACCGTATTACACAGTAATAGTACTATTACAAAAATGAGTACTACACAATCATTGCTGCAAGTGGGATAGGTATATTCAACAAGAAAAATAGCCATCAAATAAAGGAGGCAGCATAGGAACTGTTCCTATTCTGTCATGGCAGCACAGAGGCAAATTTTACAGGTAACATTTTTTATCGATGCAAGAGACAGAACTCATTCCTTCTAAAGACTCAGAATTGGTACTGATTTTGGTTATTCTGATCTTCAACCTTTAAAGAAAAAAGGAAAAAAAAAGGGGGAGAAGTCATAGATTATATAGACAGATACATTGTACAAAACTTGACTAAACATTTAAACATTTTTGGCATTTGACAATAGCTTCAGTTCAGTCAGTAGTGAAGATACATATTCACATTTCATACCTCATACAGGTTCTGTTTAAGATCATTGTTAAAATGGCAACTGCTCTTAAGCTTTAAAAACATTTAAGGAGATAAGCAATGGAATTTCATTTGATAAAGTTAGCTCTTTTGTGTGACTCTGAAGCACCACCTGAGTCCAGAAGCTTACCTGAAAAACTGCTACAGCTGTGTCAGTTGTATTCTGGCTCCTTTTTGCAAATAGTGCTACCCTTATTTCAGGTTCAGTCACCTACCAAGACAAATACTCATATGGCTATAAGCCTAACGAATGACATTTGTCAAATGACAAGTTAGTGGCCTGTATCTCTATGGCCGGAGGCTTCCCTAGCTTTCCAGTTTAAGCTAAAAGTTTGGCGACTCAGCTGTTGCTGCTGAATTATTTTGATTCATAAAGCAAAGCATTATTGCTTTATAGTTACAAAATCATAAACTGCATGTGGGGCAGATGTGTATGTCTTCATAGTTGTATCCCAACGACGTTATTAAAAACAGGAAACCCACCATGCATACGTGTCATGTATGCGTGTGCACCCTGTGCGGGCAGGCACACGTGCCTATAGTGAAAACATGATCTTGTTGACAAATTTGAACCTTGTGAAATCAGATTAGTTTTTGCTATGTGAGTAGTACAGCTCTTTTCAGCAGGGCTGCGGGGATTTGTTTTAATGCACATGGGATTGAACTGGTTAAGTTTCAGAAGAGAGTCTGGAATATCTGACCACGTACTTTGATAATCTAACTTTGAGAAAGTATTTTGTGAACAGAAGTTCCTTCACTGTGCCATTGTTGATAGATACTGTCGCCTTCTCGAGATAATTAATCAGTCCTCTACACTGTAATCAAACTGCTCTATACAGCACTGTGGGTTTTTTTCCTCTGTTCCTTTTCTAGTGACTTCTGGTATAGTATTTGTCTGCTTGGCTGCTACTGAACATTAGGCCAACTTTTCTATAGCGGCAAATTCCTCATTGTCTTCAGTTTGTTTTTACTTGTGTCCCCACCTTGGCAGGTTTGCGGTGGAAGAAGGTGAAGGCATTTGACATTTTGCAATGACTTTATTTATAATACTGCTATTTTAAGTGGGGAAAAAGTGATGCAGGAAAGAATGTTTTTCTGTTGGGTTTTTTTGGTAACATTCAAGGCCTAAACTGAGTTTTTGATGAAAGATTAAGAGGTGGTATAGCTTAGATCCCCTGTAGAAAACTTGCCCTAATTTGTTTACAGCTTAAGAATTTTTATATAGTTTTGTATGGAAGTATGGAGCAGGCAGGAAATTTATTTCACCGTGGAATTTACTGGGGATGACATGCTTTTCTTTAGAGAAAAGTGCAAAAGATGGGACTTAACATGCTTAATTTGTAATTAACCTAAGGGATTATGATCATCTTAACTGAGATTCCTGACGGGCCAGACCAGTGAACCCTCCTGGGTTTTATAATTTTGTGTAGGTATTGTTTACAAAGAATCCTCCCATGCTTGACCAGTAAGATGCATCTCGTAACACAGTATGTGAAGAGATAATATGCTGGGTAAGGGCAAGCAAGCAGAAAATTTTTAATGTCAATAAAATTAATTCCATAACTAGATTCTTCTCTTAACTGACTTCACCTTGGTACTTGCAGGAAATTGTGTGTGTTTCTCTCCAGCGATGTAGCTCATCACGTAGGAATGGGACTGGTGAGTTTTGTGTCATGCTGTTTGTTGGGCCTTCAGCAAGTCAGTGACTGTGGAGATGATGCACATGATTTTAAGAAAAACCAGTTAGTAGAGCACTAGACTTGGCTGAGTGATTACAAATAAAGATGCTTTCAGGAAGTGATTTGGTGAGTCTGATAATTCTTGTGTCTGGCTGGGGGCTATGAATGAAAGGCGTATTGACTCATACAGTGCACGGTAAGCATTCATGGCTGTTTCTTTCCTTTCTCCCATCACACACAAAATGTTCCTGTATTAAATGAAGCTAAAAAGTGGTCTACGGCAGGATGAAATACGTCTGTAAATATGTTTTAAGGCATGTAATAGAAATTCAGCATGACATCAGCTCTGCCTTTTTCACTAAACATCCTTTTTCCCTGGCAGTCTTTAGACATGTCTGGATGCCAGCCCTCATCAGCCTTTCCCAGGTAGAGAACTCTCATTTCTCTGTTTACCGTGTGATTTGTTCTTACATTAAAACTTCTACTTCTTAAAGCAGTAGAATTAAATCTGTTTGCTGGTCTTCCTAGCAGATAGTGGAAGAAGCAATGTCTGCTGAAAATGACTTCTAGCCAGCTGGTGAATAAGGTGACTTCATATACAGAAGGTGAATACTCTTTTTTGGGGGGGCAGAAGGAGGAAGGCTTTAATGATTCCCACTTTCTTGGTGATTTCTTATTTTAGTCAAGTGATACTCCCCTACCTGTCATGCAAAAAGAAGTAAGCTGTCATTGTTTTGCTTTTGATAGCAGCAATAATAAAGGTTCTGTAGTTGGCACATAGGTGTGGGATGCGATGATGAATAAAGCAGAACAGAGCGTATTTCACTCTTCCTTCGTTGTATTGCTCACCTGCACTCATATAAGTAGAAGTTTGATTTAGTTTCTATCATGAGTTAGAAACATAAAGATTTCAAGAAAAAACAGTAGACAAGCTGAGCAAAAAACCCCATCATTTTAACATGCTTGCTTTTCAGACTAGAACTGTACTCTCAAGTTCCTTAACGTGTTATTACTCATTTTCTTTTCCACCTAGAGCGAGGCTAATTTATGTTTGACTGAAAAATAGGGAGAGACATGTGCTACGGATAAAGCAAAAAAAAAAAAAAAAATAGGAGAAGGTACCGGCTTGACACTGGAAGGATTAATTACAGCCTTTTTCAGATGTCTTGATTTGTTTGTTCAGGGAATGGCACTAGATGGCACTGTTTGTTTGCAAAGCAAGTATTTTTTTTTTTCCTCCCCCCCTCCTTTTTTTTTTCTCCTGTTTCTTTTTTTTCTTTTTTTTGCTTTGGTAGTAACTGAAATTACTGTTTCATGAATAAAATATTTCTGGTGGGATTTGCATTTCTATATTGGCTGAAGATACTGTGTTGAATGTTTTATTAACCAGCCCAGTGCAACTGTCAGCCTATTAAAGAGATCCAATGGACCCTGTTTAGCTAAATAAACTAAATAAATCCAATTCGTCAAATTGTGTTCCTGGATGTTTATTTTCCATTCTTTTGATGTACAGTTTATTTTAAGTTAAAGCCACATAGTTTTAAAAATTAATGTGAAAATAGAATTTAGTGTTTGAAACATGAGGAGACTAATTGCTATGGTCAAAAATAGCTTTCCTTTATGGTGAAGTTACCGTCTGGTAAATGGTGAACTTTTTATTGGTGACTGATTAACTGTCTCATGTCAAAAATCAGTTTGGCAAACAAGTGGTTAATGGCTTTTCTTGCCTGCTTGCTGGGTTCTGTTGCTTTCATGAAATGAAACTTGAAATAGAAGCACTGCTGTTAAAAGTAGCTATTTCTACCCAACTTCAAGAGGTTTGTGCTTCATCTTGATATTTGCTCAATCAGAATTCAAGGGGAAATTTTCATATGATCATTACATATTAAACGCTTGTTGAAATTCCGATTGCATCATAGGCAAATATTAGAGCATAAAAAAATCTCTTTGCATAACTGAATATATTGTATGTCTGGTTGTCAAACAGCTGTCAAACATTACAAATAATAGCATTCATTATATTCTGCTAGTACAAATAATATTTTAGTTACCTTGTTTTTTGCTGAAAACCTCTTCCATAGAATAGCAGGAGACAGACTATAAATTTATGGTAATGTTATTGGCATAGTAAAAATTCTTCTGTGCCAGTTAAAAATTCCTGTAAATGCAAATATATGCTAGATTTGTTAATAAGTGAGATGAAGAAACAGTGATGGATGGATTCTCTTTCTGATGCTTTCTGTAGCGCTGCTTTAGTGATGTTACATGTTAACTTTTGTGTGTTTTACAAGAAATTGAAGTTGCCAAGTATGATGTTTTGCATAGTTTTATTTTTATGCTCTCAGGTTTCCAAAAGTGGAATACTGAAATTTAGTGCAATAGAAACACAATTCGGTTAAATTCCGTTTCTGGCTTTTCTCTCAAGAAATCTACTATAATGGATTAAAAAGTCTTTGTGAAGAGCTAACATTGTAGTATGAATTTGATAGTGTCATGGATTCTTAAGGACAATCATTCAATCAGTTCATTCTATCTTTTTTTTCTTACAAATTACAGTTGAATTTAACCAAAATTGTAAATTTCTGTTGCTGCCCCTCCCCCAAACTCTCACCCAAGAACAAAGTAGGTGTTTATGCAGAGGTCTTCAGTGCTATCTCCTTATGTAGGCAGACTTTCAGTTGTCCTGAAAAATAGCAAATTTCTTTAATATTTACAAGTTGGAAATATTTAAAAACACAATTTAATAAGTAAACCACACAACATTAGCCTGTTTTCTCTCTGATAAAACCTTCCCACTTTGTGCTCTAAGCTGGTGCTTTTTAACATACCAATAATAAACACAGAAGGAACTTTCTGGTTCTTTAAAACTGGCTAGTGCAGGTAAAAGGGGATGAACTTTTACAGCAGTGGAGATGATGTCTTATTTCTGGCTTAAGACTTAGTGAGGAAGGAATATAAAGCAAAAAAATGCAGCTGGAAGTGCATTAGAATAATTTCCCCCCCTCCCCTCCTAGTAATGTTCTTTACTATGTGAAGCATATGGAAAAAGTGTGAATATCTCTGTTCTTTTGTTTGGTAACTTTTTATTTGTATTCTGCAATCGTTTAGTAGTCAGTCCCAAGTACAGTCAGCTTCCCTTAAAGCTGCTGTACAAACCACAACAAAAAGTGGTTCTTGTCCACAAAGGCTGTTTAAAACTTGCTGTTCTTACTCAGTTGGGGAGGAAATCCCTGCAAAGGCTAAAGGATCTGCAAGTTGTACATTTGACAATTTAATGCTTGTATACATTTATAATAAGTGGATCAGATACAGCACGTCCCTTACTTTTCATCCACTTTTTATAAACTGCCTTTAGGGTGCCAGTGCCTGGAAAATAAGTATTTTCCAATATTTAATAAATACTACAGAGGTTTAACTCCTAAAAGAACTTATCAATGAAAATTAGGGTAAGAATATAAAGAACAGACAGTAAAAAGGAATATAGCAGGTGGCTTCTGGGATCAGCAGTAGAACAGAGTAATTTTTCCTGCTATAGTAACATTTAACCATTTCTGATGGGTTTAATGAAAAAATGTTTTTGCTAGCTAAAGATTTGGTGCCTGATGTGTAAATAAAAAGAAATTGGGGAGTGTGTGTGTGGGCTCTGCATGTTTCCCCTTGAGTGGCATTTGTGCTTACTTTCTCAATCCCCACAACTTTCCAACATGTCCTTCGTTTGTTTTTGGTTTTGTTTTTTTTTTTATTTTCAGAGAAGTTAAGACTAGAATGAATAAGGGTAGTGTTTGCCAACTTACTCTCCTGGTCAGCATGGAAACATGTTAGGTAGGCTTTTGGAAAACACTGAATTGCAATTGCAGACTTTGTACCAGTTCACTAAAGACTCAAATGTGAATTCTGGCAAGTCAAAGTAAAGGCTCATATTGTCTTTGGTGGGTCTCGGCTTGAACCTTAGATAGAAAATGCTCCTGCATTACAAAGACAGCACCTTCCTTTCTACTGATTCATGAGTAGAAGACTTTGAGCCATTAGTAAATCAAACTGTAACCTTTGCTGGGGCATATCACCAACCAGGAAAAAAGTGGTATTTAATACTTCAATTAAGAGAGAGAATAATGGTATTAATAGCAAAGCAAATTCTGTTATTTCAGAATTTGAAAAGTAACTTTCCATAATGATAGTTGGTGTTTTGGGATGTGTAACTGCAAATATTTTGACATAGGGATCCCTATTTGTAGTGCCTAACGCAAAAGCGTTTCTAACCCATGAGTACAGCTCTTTGGCACTGTGATAGTGAGTATTAACAAAATAGAACTGTGCAAAGAACTGAGTTGTTATGTTGATGTGTTGCTTGTGACTAGTTTTGTTTTATTTGTTTAAGAAATATAGGTTAGTTTCAATATTATGGATTGTTCCATTAGCAGCTGTCTTTGAAACTACAGGTTTTCATTTTTTATAATTTCTAGTATCCTTAAAAAAGGACTGAGAAGTATTTATCTAGGATTAATGTGGTTTGGAGTAAAACTAGTAATGCTAAGATGGGGTCTTAACTATAGTTCTAGGAATATTTTTTTGTTAAAAAAATGTTTGATTTGTAATGGCTGTGGTTTTGTATTGTTTTGTAATTCAATGTTATTAATACCCCTAAGTGACTATGTGATTTCCTCTTCTTTCCGCCCAGTCTTCAGGAGAAATCAGACTCTGTGGTTCAGTTGTGTAAGCTTCCCACAAAGTTAGTTCAGTCAACTAAATCAAGGTAAAAAGTTACAGAAAGGTCAGGATTAAGTTAGGGGTTGCTAACCTGAATTGCTTTCCCAGCCTTTTTAAGCCCTTAGTGCTCCTTTTGTCTTTTCCTCACCTTCTGTCATGTTGTCCTCCTGTTAGATCTTTATTTCAGTTGAAGGCACCTGGGCTGCATCTTTCTTGTGACCCATACTGGGAGTCAGTTTCAAACACGTTGTTAATGTCTCCTTTTTCCATTCATGAGCTGCATGTCTGGCATTCAGCAATGCAGATTGGTGGCTTAGCACTTGTGCCCTCCAGAGATCTTGGTTTAAAATGCATGGATTTTAGAATGACCATCAGGAAAATTTGCTCCTCTCCCTCCCCATTTTCACTTTTCTTTTTCTGCTTTGCTTTCTGGGACAAACTTTAAAAGTTTTCACTTTTAATTTGTACCTAAGAAGTACTCTGTACCTAAGGTCATCTGCTGAGTTCCCATCTTTCATAATCTAGAACCAGTTTTCAAGCCATTTGTATGTTTTAAAAAAATGTCTTAGCTGAGGACTTTTCTCCCACCTGGGGCTTCACATACAGTTGTGGTGTTTGGTTTGGCAGTACTGTGATTTTGAAGTGAATCCCCAAATTTTCCTCACTTACTGCATGTAAGTATGAATGGGATTGCTTTTTGAGGAAAACGAACTGGAAACTCCATTTCAGATGTGCACCAAACACAGAAATAAGGGTCTGAACCAAAGACTGGTGTTTCAGACAGCTTTGAACCACGTTGAAGTGAGGATGTTTGGTCTAAGAACTGGGCTAAATCTATTCTGTGATAAAACCTGAAATCACATACACTGCAGAAACAATAGTGGAAAAACTCCAAGAATGTTACCTGTTCTGATGTAGTGAAATGTATTCTTTTGGAGCAAGACTATCTTTTGAGGTCCTTCCTTCCTTTGGGGAAGATTTGGGCCCTTTGGAAATTTCCATTCCCCTTCTCATACCGTATTTCAAACAGAGGAAATCAGGGTGCGTGCTTCTATAGCCTGAAATCGGGTTATTAGTAAGTTTGGACTACTTTTATTTTTAATTGTCTTAGTTGATATAAATTGATTAATTGTTTTAATTGATATAAAGATCACTTATGATGGATCATGTGTCAATTCTTTCACCTACTTGTCATTTGAACAGAAAAACACAGCCTCTGGTTTTCCATCATATTCAATGCGCTTTCAAGGTCTTCAGCACTAAATTTCTGACATCCACAAAGGATTAGTGGGTGACACTTACAATATTCCTTATCTAAGTCCCTAACTATACTCACTGTGTTTGTGATTTGGATGCAAAAGTGATATGAATTAGTGAAATTCCTGTTATCTAAGCAACAGGAAATCCAAATCAAGTCTTGGAGCACGTTCCTCATGTCTGGTATATTCCAAGAAATCGCTATCCTTAACCCTGCCGTGTAAGTTGTACAGAATAGTTAAGAGGCTGTGGCATGCAATACGTCCATAGTATCAAATCTGAGTATCAGCTTCATTGTATAAGAATACAGTTCTTCTCCATGTCTTATGCTGAGGTGTAGAGTAGGACTTGCTGAAGAAAAAAAAGCCTCTTCCAGCAAGCAGAGGTGCTGTCAACGAACACTGCATTCTCTGTTTCCCCCCCGCCTTTAAACTCTTCCATGCTACTGGCTGTAATTTGGCCTGAGTTTGGCTTGGGCAGGAGTGTTTGAACTAATCTATATGATGGAGTTTATCCTTGCATTCAGATAAATCAGATACCTTTTTTTTCCCCCTATAGGGCAAGCTATTGCAATCTGGCTGGAACGACTCACTGATTAGGTGTAGTGGCAGGGGGGATGAAATTCTTGAAATGAGGCTGTGCTGCCCTCTGTTACATTTTTTTGGGAAGTATGTAGAAAGAAGTGAGAATAGGTTGTCCTCTTGACATTATAAACAAAGAAGGTGGACCTATGATAGTAGCATTCCTCTTGAGGGAATAGATTCAAGCACCTACTGTAGAAAGTGGAAACGAATGTATTGCTTTGCTCAACTTCAGAGTTGTGTTCAAAGTTTCTTGTGCCTTATATTTTAACTTTCATGCAGGCTTAGCATATTTTAGATCAGAAGAAATCTTTGGTGTGTGTTTAAATACAGGTGAGCAAGTTTGTGTGTTTGTGGGGTTTTTTTTTAACATTAAACAAAGCCCTTTCCCCTGCCCAATACAGTCAAAATGGAATATAAATTCTCCAAGAATTACAGTCTGTCTGTAAACTTCGCTGTTGGACACATCACTTCAAAAATAGCCATATGAAGAAAAATGTGTGATGCACTTATTGACAGAGAAAAGCCAATAAATCCAATCTGATTCAGGAAGCTGAGAAATATTTTAATAACTTTTTGACGTTTTCCTGTAGTCCTTATTTACCTTATCAATAGTTATGGTGACATATGATTGTCAACTTTTTATATTAAACCAAACTAATAAATTAAACATGTTGTGTTTATACCTGATGAAAGCTGACGTTTTGGAAAGGTGTTAAAATATACTGACAGGTCTTGTTCATAAACTCCTTTGGTATAAATATGTAGATGACATCTTTAGATATTGTTTGTACATAGGCTGATAGGCAGGAAACGTTGACAACGTAACAAATGCAAATGTCAACCCCACGATTTAACCTTTCTGTGTAGGAAAAGATGTTAGTTTTAAGTTACATGTATCTTTTAACTTTATTTTCAAAGTTTTTTTTGAGCCTGTTATCATTGCCGTTTCATGTGCCAGTGAAAGTAACAGTGCAATAAGAAAGATTTGCACTTAAGAGCTTTTCTCTGTGGTGTTCCTACTTAAATGACTACAGCTGAGAGGGCGTTTTTTCTTCTAATTCTTTTTATTTTTCATGTTCCCGTATTACCTTCTGAATCTCTCTGCAATATCACCTGTTCATTCCTGACTTTGCTGATGGTTCAGGGCTTGTAAGTGTGATTCAAGGGCAGTAAACCAGTAAAAATATTTTAAAAATGTTTATTGTAACAACAGCCATATGGCCTTGGCTTTAACTGGGATCAGGGTTGCTTTGTATGCAGAATATTTCTGACTTGACCCCGGTCTCCTCTGTGGTGACGTAAATCCAGTATGTGTTATCTGCTTGACTTTTTTTCCTGCATCCTCCGCAAGCTGCAGTTAATATCAAATCTTGCAAAAGTTATGCCCAGTTTCGGGTGGTCAGGGCCCTGAGGGCACCAATAGCCCTTAAGGGCCCTGAGCAGCCTCCTCCACCCGCCCATGGCCCTGGGCCCCATTTCAGGGCTGTGTGTCTCTGCTCCAGGGATGCCGTGGCATGCTGCTCTCCCGCTCCCCATGGCCCTGCCTGGCCGTGGTCTCGCTGAGCTGGAACCTGACAAAATGCTGGCCTGAATTTCCCGGTGTTGCGAGCTGTGCCAGGTGTCCCAAGGGACCTGTAAGTTCCCTGTCCTTGGTGCTTCCGACTTTTAAAACTCCTCGGGTACCAGTGTGGAGGACTGCTGGTGGGATTTCGTAGTGCTGACTTAGAGCACGCATCGAAATATCGAGTATCTTGCATTGCTTTCAGAACAGGAATGCCCATTTTGATCTGGAGAGCTGTGAGCAGAGTTCCCACTGAAGCCTGTAGCCTGTCTGAATTATGTCTCTCAAGGTCCTATTTTAGTCTTGTGAGGGACGAAAAGACAAAAAACTTGCTGTACTTTTATGCTGTCCTCTTTCTGCCATGCAGGCTTTTTACTGTGTCTTTTGGTGACAGATTTCACAACCGAGATGAACTTTTCCATGATGTTCTTGCTGCTGCTCCATGCAGGTCTTACTTTATTGCTGTTGAAAGTGCGCTGGAGATATTTCATGATGTTTCACCAACTCTCAGGCTGGAATCTTGGAGAAGGAGGGAGTGGTTTGAATATTGACTCTATAATAGCTAAGGATGTATCTGTGAATCTCATCAAGGAGAATCCACTCTTTCCTCGCATCTCGTTGAATGTGCTGTAGTCTATGTGTTGGGTAGAGAGGTTAAGCAGAAGTTTGGGAAGGGGAGGTTGGTGTTAATTGGTTGGTGATGCTGGACTGTTGGAGTTAAAGCTGTAGCTGTTGTGGCAGGAATTACAATTTGCTGAATTTTAGTAGTGGTAGAGGAAGTTACAACTGGTTTTGTTGTATTTCCCTTGTAAATGAGTTAAAGGATGTCCACGGTCACAACTGGACCTCTGTTACAAACAAAAACAAAAATGTACCAACGGTTTTGGTATTCTCAAAGTGCCTACAGAGGTAGTTAATGAAATTCAAAGTAATGGGAGGTTGGTGCAGGCATATAAAATTTAATAGTTTTAGAAGGCTTCAGGTATATTAAAAATAACTCTTTTCCAGAATAATTAACTACTTTAACTTGGTATTGAATTAATCAGCCAATTAGCACAATCCTGTTTTGTGTTGTGGAAACTTTGGTAGCACATTAATGAACACCAGCCTTTCGAGCAGAGATATTTCTGCAGTTAGACTGACTTATATATTAATTAAAAGTAGCTCTCAGAAGCATTTTTCAGCTGTATATTTTTTCTTTTTGTTAGTTAGATGGACATATTTGGGATGTACATCTGTGATACTGCATAATTGACAGAAAACCCGCTGGTATTTGACTGTCCAAAGAACATAAAAGGTATACTTTACTGTGCAACAATCATATTCTGTCAGATGGTTGCATTGACTTTCTGAAACAGTTGGAGAAAATTGATAAGACCTAATGTAAATGAAACCATTATATTTGATACTTACCTCATGTTACCTCCCTGTGATACCAAGCAGTTCCCGGTCGTGCAGTAAGCATTTTTGCATGGTTCTTATACCAAATCTTTCCCTGGGGAAATCACTGGAAGTTGTGGGACAAAGCTCTTTCATGTGCTGTTTAACCACCATTGACTTAGTTTCCTGAGTTATCTAACTAGATGGCTTCATTTAATCTACTTCCTTTATACAGACTATAAATTGCTGCCTTGTATCAGTAGAATTGCCCATTTTTTCCCTGAAAAAAATATACCTTTCATTCCTCCACCATTATGTTTGGGAATGTAGTTTTAAGAGTCCCAATAACTCTGGTAGGGCCTGGGCACAGTGTAGCTGCAGTGTACTTTTGGAAATGGCCATTAAGTAGCATCTGGTTCTTTAGCTTTATTTAGCAGCTTTTCTGCTCGGTGTAATACCAGCTCTCTTTTTCTTCCCCTAGGTTTTCTGTTGTTGTGCATTTCCTGCTTAACAGAGTGTTTGTTTAAGTAGATGTAAGTGCAGTGAATTTCCTGAAAGTTACTCATTGGGGAAATTGAAATGAAATTTTAAAATATCATTAGGAATGCAAACAATAAATTCTTTCATTTGCTGTAGGCGTCTTTAGGTTGGAATGACTAGAAAAGGTTCTGGTTAATTAGAAGTAATTTGTTAGAAACCTGAATCTTTTTTTTTTTATTTCCTAGATTAAAACTCAGTTCCCAGCTGGATGCTTATAAGTGCAGGAAATGTAATTGTGAGATGATTAATTGCAAAAAGATGGATAATTGGAGTTCATATGATATGTCAAATATGGCTAAACCGAAAGGTTTTCTGCATGTTGAAAGAGATTGGTTGAAGTCTAGATTGCAGAATATTGAGCAAGGAGTGTTTTTAGAGATTATTAATCACAGATTTCTGCAAAAGGACTGGGCAGATCTTGGCTGTAAAGAGCTAACCCCTCCCAGCTCTTTCCTATTACTTCGGGTTTTAATTAGCATGGTTTTGGTTTTGTCCTCTTCCCTTTATTGCTGTTATGTGAATTGGAGATTAGGAAGCACAGTAAACATCATACATCTAACACCAATGCTTAGAGACAAAGATATCTCCTCCTCTCCACTAGGAAAGGCTCAGCCTACTGTAGGATAACAGCTGAACAGCCCTAGTGGATGTGTCTATCTGAGTCTCTTGTGTTATTCCCTCCCCAGTGTCTTGCTTCACAATCAGCTTGTTTTTTTCTATAATTTTTTTTTTAACATTTGTAAAATTTGCTTTGAGTCCCTTTTTGCATTTTTTTGACTGTACTGTAATAATAATTTAAAAGGTGATGCATACAGTATAAACTGCATCAGTGGCATTTTGTTTTCATTATCCCTCATAGATGTTTAGCAAAGCAGTGCCTGGTGTTTTAAATTACTTCTGCTTTACTTTAAAACGGGAACTTATGTTTGAATAGCCTATTGTTCTGTTAGCTACTACAATGCACTTCAAACCACAGAGTATTATTATATTCCTGTATTTTGGGATCACATAAAATATCCGTTCCCCCCCCAGCCCCCAACGTATAAACTTCATATCTCAACAAGGAGTTTCTCAATAAGGAGTTTCTAACCCTTGGAAATACTGCTTTACAAATTCAGCTAATGACCCAAATACAGCTTGTTTGTTGTGTATGAGTTGTATTAAAATAACGTACTGTATGTGTATTGTCATTAATGATATGCTCATTTTGATAATGGAGCTGCAGTCTCTTAGTATGTAGTCCTTGGGGAGATGCTGCATTTTTTTAACTAAGTATTGTTCTGGCTCCTTTCCTTGATTGGCCCAGAAATAGCAATCAGCTGGGGAGCAGGATGACATGCCTCTTAGCGATCCCTTTTATCTTTGAGATGAGTATCAACATTGTATGCTTCCTAATGGAAGTGTAATTTAATGAAATCTATTGGGTAAACATACTTCAGATGTTCAAAGGAGGTGACAAAATTTTTGCTGGCAGCCAGGACCTGGCTGGTTTCCAGCTTGCCTTTAGCTGCTATGCATATAGCATCGAGAGAGGCACTTAAAATAGGAACACAAAGTATTGTTTCTATTGTGTTTTGGGTTGTGGATTTTTTTTCCCCTCTGTTTTATTTTTCCTTAATTTTATTTCTGTGGTATTTGTACTAGTGCCCTCTGACTTCTAGGCTTTCCTGGTAAAATGCTGCATGAGGTCAGGTTTCCCCTCTCCCCCCAAAACGCAGATAACCGTGTTAAACTCAGGGGAGATCCTTGGCACAGAGCGTGCTGTATATTGGGGAAAGGGGGTGCGTGGGGGTGAGTAATCGAGACTGCTGTTAGTCAGTAGCTTTGTGAAAGAGTAAGTTCCTCTGTAGACTGATAAAATTAAACATCCTGTTTTAAAGATTGTGGCAGAGCACTTTTGTTTTATCAATAATAATTGCTGATGCAGAACTGCCCTTTATGAGGTTTTATAACAGATGGCTGGGAGTGGAAGAAAAGCTGCTGACTTCCACCTCCTCAGCTCGAAACAAGATTGCTAAAAGGAGACAGTTGTCCCTCTTACCATTGCTCCCTCCTCACTATAAAGCACGGTGATCCCCCCCTACACATTGTGGTAGCAAACTTGGCAGAAAGACTGGAAGATTATGTCAGCAATGTTGTCCCTTTAAGTGGATGTTTAACTGGCCAGCTGATGGATCTTACTGCTCAGATCCTAATGGTTTGGTAAACTGCAGGAAAGTGTTTGAGAGGAAATACATTAGTGTTTAGACACATTTGAATGTAATCAGTGTGCCTTTGAAACATAGATTTTTCTTCTTTATGGTTGAGTCTAGGGCAGGTAGTTTTTCTTTGAAGACTTCCACAGAGGGCAGAATTGGTGGATGAAGAACGTGCCCAGAAAAAGAAAAGTGCGTCATCTGCCTTTTGCTGTTCTTTCGGGTATTGGTGGCTAAATCAGTGCTTCTCATTGTGGCCCACTTTATTTTCTGCTTAATCCTGTAAAGTCTCATTCCTAAGCTTACATTGTCACTCTCCTATGAATGTGTGACATGATGTATTTGATCATTGTGGTTTTACTGTGGTAACAAGTGAGTTCTTTGGACCAGAGGAAGTCATGGTCTGCCAACAGGGAGCTTGTTCCAAATGTTCCAACTTTGGGTATAAAGGCAAGGGTTAAACAACTGTCTTTTTTCGTAGTGTTGTTAAGCTTGTGTTCCATGTAGGGGACGGAAGATAAGGATCAAAATGAAATAAAATGTAAAATGGAGGGAAACATATTGCTTGTTTACAAATAATGGAACAAAATGTGAAAGATTGAGGAAGAAAATTTAGAATATGTTAAAGTACCTGCTATTTCTATAACTGTAGGCTATAACGATGATAAAGAATAAATTGTAATTGTATTGAACTGCCTTCGTTCAAGGTGCCTTTGATTCGTCAGCCAAACTGCATATTACTTTAATGCTTACTGTATTTTAAAAACTTTCTAATGACGCCCAAAGTTTGTGCAAGACCCAGGTATATACTACTTTATGTGTGTGTGGATGCACGTACAATGTCGTGCTGTATATGGAATACACGGATGCCAGCTTAGCCTGTGGCAGCTGTGGGATGGTTAAAACTATATATAATTTAAGACTATTTAATATATAAACACATTTTATTAAATTTTGTCCATGCATTGCTTCTGGGGACTGGTGGGGAGAGGCAGGAAATGGACAAAATTACAGGCAGCAGGAAAGTTTGACTTTATATGTTGTGAAGTCAAAATAATCAAAAAGGTTCACCAGACTTTAAACTCAAAATTAATTCAGCAGTGACTCAGACAAAAATATTTTCCAAAATAAAACATTTGGCAAAATCGTGAAATGTCTCTTGGCTTTAGATCTGCTTCTTTCTTCTGAAACTACCCTTCGAGTGAAGCCCTCCTTTAAAGTGCAAGGTTCCTCTACACCTTTTGCAGACCAGTTAGCATGGTAAATTGGTATCCAAGTGACCTCTTTGTTGAAAACACCTTGAAGTGATATCTTAGTATCTTAATAGAATTTTTTTTTTTTTTTTTTTTTTTTGTTCTGTAATGCTTTCTTTAGGTACAAATCAATGCAGTGGTATAATATTTGCAGTGGTTGTTTTGTATAATCTTTGTGGATGTGCATGCAGCTTTTAAAGTCAGGTTTCAGGAAAACTGTGCTACAACTTGAGTATAGAAATACCAAATCTGCAATAATGTGATTGTACTTACTGTATCTGTTCCACAGTGAAATTAGGCTTGAAGGAAGCCAAGCATTAGATCTTTTAGTTGGTTCCCCTTTGCCTAATTATCAGCTGAGAGTCCAAGAGAAGGGAACTAACTGCTGTAGGTTGGTGAGATGGTATTTATTAGCTTCATATCCCCTCTTTGCATTTAGAGAAAGATGCTGACTTTCATCTTGATATTTTTCTGAGTTTCTCTTCCACCAAGGACATAATTAGATGGTAGTCTATTTTCTCTATCTCTTTTCCTTCATTTTATTCCTCCTGATCTGTTTCCTCCCTTACAGCTGTCCATACTGCAGCTGCTTCATGCCTCAGTGCCGAAGATTAAGCTGCTTCTGAGGCCACCATCAAAAGCTGCTCTCTCACTAGGTCTGTAGGAAGATGCAGAAGCATTACCTCTGACTACCGCCATTACCATCTTTATCATCTTTTTCCCCCCATTGTCAAGCCATCGTTTGTAACTGCTGTAAGCTTTTACCTGTGGAAGCTTAAAAGCTATAGGTTGAGATTTTTTTCGGAAAGGATCCTGAAGAAGTTAGTGCCCAATCCTCAATGGCTTTCAGAGCTGAGCAGCTTAGACCTCTTAAAAATTCTAGTCTTATGTCTTTTCAGGTGGGATTTTCAGATTCTCATGAGTATCCTGTAAAAGGATGACACGTTGAAACCTGTACCTCATTTCATGGTTCAGGAGGGCTTGTTTTTTTCAGATTATATAAGTGCTTTTGAAATTTCATCCTTTGACAAGATCTGTCTCAAGAAACATGTTTCAGTCTTACAAGGTAGTGTTTGAACAGCTGTGAATTCAGAAAGAATATCTTGCCATTTGGGGAATTTCATGGACATATTTTCTTTCGTGTGAAATTCCAGTGTGGTTGAACAACCAATATATCCAGAGGCCTTTCAGGTGGGCCTACCAGCTAAGGTAATAAAAATGGAAACTTGTAGCAGAGCTAATATTTAAGTTGTTGGAGAAAGGGGCAGAAGTTACATCAAAGACTTTGAAGTGTTGGATGTTGCAAGGAAAGAGGAATGCAAGAAAATCTGAAACGTTACCTTGAGAAAGTCTTTGGGAAGTGATCATCTTCTGGGGCATGATTCAAGACAACTCTGCAATGTGGGAACCTGTTTGTCCTTACACAGCTCTTATGGAAAAAAACCCCAAACCCAAACAACCCAAACCCACTTCTTATTCCATCTTCACTAAAAGGAATGAATTTTCCCGTTTTAAAATTATATCGGGTAGATGGATGACAAGATTGCAGTGGAACTGGAATTATAGCCAAGGGAAAGGTAAAATTATAGAATTACATATAACATGGACAATAGTAGTATAGATACTGGAGGTAATCAAATCAGTGAAGTGCAGTTCTTGTAAAATTTTGCTATAGGAATCTATTGCTAAAGTTGAGAGAGATGGGTTATCTTAGAAAAGTCAACACAGTAGCATATCACATTTGAAACCTCTATCAAACACTTGACATAGTAGTTAGAAGACAGTGGTATATCCCCAACTACCATAAGAATGGCTGTATTGGATCAAAAGCCCATATAACTTCATGTTGTTTTCTGTGTATCTGAGCAAGAGAAGAGCAGTGGAGAAGAGTGCAAGGGTAAGGCAGGTGTGTACCGATGCTATTCCTTACGCTCTTCCAGCCTTTCTCAATTGTGACTGAGAAGTTCCTGAGTCAGAAGTGGTGTCTCCAACCTAGGGCTGTATCACCAGAACAGGAATTAGTTATCAAAGTTGTGGCTCAGGAATTAAAGATCAGAGGAAGAAAAAAAAAAATCAGAAACTTCTGCAGAGGGTGAGTCAGCTGTGTTTTTCCCTTGACTCAGAAAATGATGAGAACAATGAAGCAGGATGCAAATGTGTAAATGGTATTTTTTTCTCATTTTTCCACAAATGTTTTGGACAATATTTTGTGGGTAGAAGGAGGTCCTCCTCTAGTAGTGTTAGTAGTAAAGCTTCCTGTCTAGTAAGTTATCAGGGCTCTGAAGTTATATAGTGTTTTCTGCATTGCATGAGTTTTTATTTTTGGTGTCTTAAGGCTATTATCTACTTAGATTTGAGCAGATGTTTGAAATTATACAAATAAGAGTACATTTGAGTACATACAAAGACATAATTTTAGGAAATACTTCATTATGCTTGTAACTTGCACTTCTGTTTACTCTGCGAGTAGGTGGTTTTTTTATGCATGTAAGTGCCATCTATTCTCTGTCTGGATAAACTTTTCATTTTGGGCTCTAAAATATCAGATGTAGGGCTTCCATAAAGATGGTAAGAAGTGCAATTAATCATTTATCTGCTAGGTGTCAGCAAAGGTCCTCTTTAAGATAAATAAATTAAAAATTGTAGGCATTTATACACTAGATCTTGAGGCTGTGTGGCTGAAATCTGTTTGGAGGCTGAAAAGGAATTTTTAAGGATATATTCAGGGAAATAAATAGTACTCAGTGTCTGGAAGATACAGCTGCACTTCATACCCTTCATTTAATTAATTCACTCCATTGCATTTTTCTTGATGTATGCAACTTTGAACCTCTCTTTAATTAAGCAAAATTAACAAGTTTACTGTGTATGGAGAAGATTTCATAGATTTCCATTCAGCAAAGGTTTTTCAAAAAATGAAGTTACTGTTGCATAAGAGAGAAGACACTTTAATAGATTGGGTCAAAAAAAAAAAAGGGTAATAAAGGATAAGTAGAAATAGTTGATCTTTGCAGTGGAGGAAACTCATCAGTGGTGTCCCACAGCTTCCTAGTTGTGTTGTTTGACATTTGTAGATGGTCTTAATACAAAGAGGAAAGAGTTGACAAAGTTACTGGTGATAGTAAAATATGCAGGATAGTAAAAGGGAAAGCTAAATTAATTATTTCAGAAGTATCTTGGGGTACTGAGTGATTGAGTATTAAACTCGCAGATGAAGCTCATTGTTGGTAATTATAAAGTGGTGCACCTGGCAGAAAAACAATTCTGACTTTGTGTTCCCTATGATGGGGAAGTGATGGTGTTTGGTAGAAATATAATACAAAGTCCAAACTCAATAGTGGCCAGAAAAGAAAATCTGACTTTGGGAATTGCTAGGAAAAGAATAGACATTGAGACAAATCATCACTCTACCTGCATACGTTTATGACTCTTCAGTGCTTTGTGTGATTATGATTCCCTGTTTCCCAAACGTGCAATAGAACTAGAAAACAGTCCTACTATTGATAATGAAAGCTCTGGAGCAGCTCAGCGTGAGGAACTGGGTAATGGACCGGGATTCTTCAGCTAGGAAAAGAGGGAAGGGATATATAGAGAGAGGCGATTATACAAATCGAGTGGCATATAGAGAAGGTCAGTGTTAAGCAGTTTTTCACCATTGCTCGTAATTTGTATCAAGTGGCATCAAATTATTTTGCTGAATAAGAGATTAAAAACCAAGAGAGAGTTTTTCCACACAAGATGTTATTAAACCATGGAAGTCATTACTACAGAATATTGTGGAAGCCAGAAGATTACTTAGTTTCAAGAAACATTTATGAATTCAAGGAAGAAATACCTTTGGCCTTCTTAAAACAGAAGAGAGAGAGCATCAAAGTTGGGAAGTGCCTGATCTGTAGACCATCACAAGGTGAGTGAGCGAAGAGAGTATACCAGACAGGGGTCATGCACTTTTGCTCCTTCTCTGGGTGTCTAATATTGGTTCTTGCTGGATACCATGCGTTAGACTTGATAGACCTTTGAGCTGAATTAGTATGGCCAGTCAGCTCTGTAAATTGTATTTTTTCCTGACCACTTGTGACATAGAAGAGGATGCAGTCACTTCTACAGGATTGTACCCAGGTTAGGTATAAACAGTGCAAGTATCTGGACTTTCTGGCTCCGGCAACAGTGAACTTTTTGCTTGGATAAGTATTGGTCATTATTCCAAACTAAAAACTTGGGATCATAGCAGGCATGTGTTGGTTTGTTTGCATTGATGGATCAATATATTTAGCTTCAGCCTAGGCAGAAAATAAGTAAGACTTCCTTTGTTCTGGTGTGATCACCAGTTCTGGAAATAGTGTAACTTAAATGGGGAAAACACTGCAAATACTTACTTGGGAATATAAACAAATTTCATCTGTTTCAATGTCTTTGTCTCATTGACTTTATAGGAACATTCTTGAGAAAAGCTATGTAAATGGAAGTATTTTAAAGTTTGTTCGCTTCGGATTTATATACCTGCTTAAAGATAATGCAAATATTAGGCTGTACTTTTATGCGGTATTGGTTATACGTAACTCATCCAGCTGGGGATCAGACTGTAACCATATGACATTTGTTTTTAAAATGTAGCACTTAAAATATATACAACAACCAACTAGCAAACTATCTGCAAATGAAAACGCTGTTTTGAAAGATTTCCTTTAGATTTTTTTTTCAAATCGGTTTGCAAAAGGTTGAACAGAAAACCCCAATTAAAGAAATAGATACACACTTCTTATGCCTTATATGAAGTCTCATGTTTGTCGTTAAATATTATATATAGATTGAGAATTTATAATGCCCATTGTGATAGTAATCATTACTGTTCTTTACATAGATATAAGTTGTTTTGGTTTTTTGTCTGAAGTAGTATTTAGTAGACTATCGAGTGTGACAATTCAGTTCACTCAGACTGGTAATTTTTTTAATGTAACCATGTATCTGCAGAGTAAGCCTAGTATTTCCCCCTTAGCTCTTGTATTAATGAGAAACGGTGTTGTCTAATATTGCTGTGTTACTTGTAACAGTAGAGCTCAAATAACTCCCTCGGGCTCAGTGGCCATACTGCGGCAGATGCTTTAAAGTCAGAAAGATGTCCTCTCTGCACAAAGAACTTAAGTATCTGACCTTTGCGTTGGCTTTGCTAGTGAAGAATATACCCACTTTGGTGGTATTAGGTTTATGCAACAACAATTTGTTTTAAAATAAGCCAGTATTTTATTGTCCTATGTTATGCTCCTATAATTAAATTTAAAAACTTTAAAACTTAAGTACTTGATCTTTAGACTTTCAGCTGTGTTCCTCTATTAATTGCCGTGTCAACGAGCGTATTGATGCAGCCAGTTAGCTGGTGTTCATATATTCTCTGCTCATTCAGTAGGAAAATATGATAGGAATGCTGTCACTGTGCAGTGAGAAAAGTTTGATTATTTTCCCCAATTTAAGTCTTATTAGAAAGAGCTTTAGCCATTGAGATTTGAAGGGGTTTGTTTTGTTAAGTTCTGTCATGCCAGGGAAGTTGCTTTCTTACATTTTCTGTTTAAAAAAATAATCAATTGCTCAATCTCTTCCCATCTCCCTCATACACTTGTTCACCAAAGGATTTCCTCCCATGCCAGTTTTCCAAAATTCAAGTTGAAAAATGCAAGTAGATCTTGTTTACCTCCGCTTCAGCTTCTGAATTCCACATAAAAGGGTCGTAGTCCCACAAAGAAGGTATTCAAACTTCAGATCTTGGCAGAATGTTATTTTGTGCAGTATATGAGAAAAAGACAATGACCACAGGAAGCAGGTAGCTGTGTGCCTCTGTGCGTTGAATTGCTTCTATCAATATGGTTTATATATTCTTCCACAGCTTTTACTCTAAAGACATATTAGGTTTTTTTGATATTCATATCTTGATTGCAAATCAGGCAGGTATTGATTGAATAACAAATAATCACCAGAACAATGGTAAACCAATTTTGTGACACTGGGAAAAAATTTTACGCTGCCAAATTTCTTATTTAATATTACAGGAAATAATGAAATCATCAGTCAAAGTTCCATTAGTTTTGCTTTTTTTCACCTTACCTGTGCTAAGCAGCACTAGAATGACATGAGTATATATCTGTGCAGAAATATTGCCTATGTTATGTATGTTATCTTTCATTTTGCTGTTTAAATACATAGTTCCCTTTTTAGACTTGTTCTCTGACGTGGTCATACAGACAGTTGACTCTCTAATACAAGCAGGGACAAGGGCTGGCATCGCATCTGTCTGCTGGCAATCATGCTAATTTCTCAAAATGTATGTAGGATTTGGAGAGCAAAGGGAAAGAGTGGAACAGTGGAGGAGACCTTCTTACATCTGCACTTACACAGTAAGACATGGACTAGGACCATCAAGATTTTAGATTAATCGTGGTAGCGTTCAACAGAAAGCTTCTTGATTATATGGTATTAGGGCCAAGGCTAAGATGCTGAGTATCTGTAACTGCTCAAGGCTCAATGAAACCTGTTAATCATCTCTATATATTTTAAAAAGTAAATTTGCAAGTGTCATGGCTGCTCTGTATTTTCTACAAATCTAGGTTGTCACTATTTTTGTTACTCTTAATTTCTTGACTAATGCCTTATATTTATACCATTTATATGCAAATTATTTAATTAAGATAGAGGTTGAGCTATGGGCCCTTAGTGTTCCACTACTCACTCTTTTGTTCTGGTTTCTCAACCTGAAACAATTCCAGGCAGTGAACACATAGTCAAGGTCTTCTTCCGTGCCCTGTACCAGAAGAATGACATGTTCTGCATTTGTAAACCTAGAAGTAGAAGTTGGAGTGTGAGTGGCCTTACAGCACAACGTCTCATTCTGTAGAAATCAAAACGGAAAAAGGAGAATCTTGGGTTATATTGTAAGCATTGAAGATCCTGTCCTGGGGTTGGATAGCTCATAGAAAGAAGTAATGGCATAACTTTATATAAGATTCCCTTTTCCATGTTCCTGTAAGGTCATCTGTATGTTAATGTGCTTTAAAAAAAAATCAGTGCTAATATTTTGGTATGGTGAAGATCTGTTTTGTTTTATGTGAGAAGTCTCTAGACTTGGAAATGTTTTAAATAAAATGTGGTCATGTGGTCATAAATGTGGACAACTGAAATTTATTGAAGGTCTTGATAAGTTTGGAAGCTTTCATTAAAAGATGCTTCAGATCATTGAAAAGGAAACAAAAACCTGATGAAGAGGCATAGATAAAAGTAGACATTGGTCTCCAGTCCGAATATAGTGGAAATGGAGAAAAAACCTCTTGGGATATCAGACCCATAGCCAAGGTGCATTGTGAGAAGAGAACTCTTTTATCTTTAAAAAGGGCACACTGTACCCATCAGGATTTCTGTCTTTTGAGCTAAAAGAAGACAGTACCACATGCTTCTGCAGAAGGACCAGCCTTACCACTACCCTTTGAGAGTCAACCAGGTGATGTGGCATGTCATGCCTTTTAAGGGCTGAGAACTCTACAAAACTGAGCGATAACCACTGAAAGATGCTGATTGAAGATGAGTGAATTGCAAACGTTGTCTGAGGAGCACTTAGGGGAAGAGGCAGCAAATAACTTTTTTGAAGAAATTCTCAACTGCATTCAGCAAACTGAATCAAACTTGATGCAGTTTTGCAGTTCCTTACCTCGCTTTTGTGATAATTTGGATTAAATGTGGGGTAAGGAGCTAATGCAGCCAGTATACAAAGAAGATGTATATGTTAACATGGAGTAATTTGTTTGGAAAAAATTCTTCCTGTTGGTAAACATGCAGAGGTCAGATTATATATTTTTATCACTCTTGAGTACATTAACTCCTTGACCATGTGGAAATAGCTTAGGGGCTGTGTGGTTTCTTTTTTCTTAAGAAAATAATGTTGCAAACATTGCAACATAGAAATCAGATATTTCATTGCTTCCCTTACTGCTAATGAAGCAATGGAGATATTGGACGTAGAGTTCAAGATTATTTTTGCAAACAACATTTTCTTGAACCATTTGTCTTTATAATGTCCAGTATATTTACAATTTTGGATGTAGCGGTGATAGAATAATTTTCTGTTTAATATTTCTCTGGAAAGTCTTAAAACAAGGGGAGGGCATGGTTTGTAATAGGTTCTGAACCTATAGCTTTGAAATTGCTGTGTATGTAACACAGATAATTGAATGGCCCAACACAAATTAACGTAAGCTGCAAGCAGACATATATTTTTTACTTTTATAGTATTACACTAATACATTTACAAAGAGTGTATTAGAAAGGCTTTTTCTGTACTTTTTGCCAGGAGATGACTTTCAAATTGATAGGTATTTCTTTACCTTTTACTTGATTTTGTACAGTCTTCCCATCAGTGTAGTTATTGATGGTTTGGTTTTTTTTTCATCAGAGTAGTGGGTTTTTAGATCATTTTATCTCTATTAGTGCTCAATTTTACATTATTATTTCATGTTGCTTTTTTGGCATCATAATAATTTCTAAGGTAAGGAATTACAGAGTCATGAAGACAAGATTGCAGCTTCTTTTATTTGTCAGGGAAGGAGGTGGAATACAGGTGAACAGGCTGAGGGTTTTTTTAACTGAGTTAAAAAAAAATTCCCTGATACAAAACCGAAAGAATATTGAAAACAGCAGAAAAAAGAAACAGAAAAAAAATTATTTAGACAAATTTCATTCCAGTTAGCCTGTAGATGAAAGTTTCTTTTTTAAGTGCTATAGTCCATAAAAGAAAAATAACTCCTAGTTCAAATGCTAAGGTCTGTGTAGCGTACTACCAAGTTTCAGAGGGAAAGTGTTTTCAAGGTCTTTTCATGAATGGTGTGTTATGGAATGGGGTCACTCGAAAAGGAATAATTACAGAGTGATCAGAAGATTTCTTTGAAAAGATTGTGCTAGACCTTCTGTGTGGTTTGTGGAAGAACAGAAATCAGTTTTGCTCCTCGGGTGGGCTAACAAAATGTATTGTGTTTTTGCAGCTACTTCTATCTTTGCCCCAAAAGATGCATGCATCACCTCGGCAGTGCACTCAGCCTCTGTAAGGTCATTGCCTAGAAACCAGATCTTGGAGTTGTTAGAAGTACAACATGCTGCTGCACCGTTTGACCAATTACAAAAGTTTAGTTTTGAACTCTAATGAGTCTTTGCTCATCTCCTGTCTTAGCACTACCAGTTGTTAAATAATTAATTCCTCTTTGATTGTACCTCTTTATGTGCTTTTATAACCTTATTTGTATTATTTTGTGTTGTATTTTATTTGTACTCGGTCTCCTCTCTTTGTTTCAGAGCATGGAGTTACTAGAAAGAATTAATTTGAGGAATACTTTTTCACCCTTTGTATAGTGTTCGTACTGAGGATCTGTGATCTGCAGTAATTCTTATTAATTTAGAATATAGTAATTTGTTCCTGTCAGCACAGGGCCTGGTTTGTTGTTTTAAATCATTGACTTTTGTTTTTGTTGGCATGCTCCCCAATACAAATTGAACATCTGACAAAAATCTATTTGTATGACGGTTCAGTCGAGATAGGTGCTCTGTGTTGCCTAACAGTACGATTTAGGGTCCCCAGGATAAAAGTTGACTGAATGCCAAGATTTTAGTGGAGCTTATTTGTGCAGATAACAGAGGTAATCCATATTCTTCACGTCTGTAAATCAAATGAACAAAGAAGAAATATGTATGCGCACCATTCTCTTTGAGATAGTGGACCGGTAGTTTCTTCTTAATAACAATGGGGACTATCTAACCCTTGAGAACAACGGAAAGCTGACACCAGCGATGTTCCTGTACGAAATTAGAGCGATTAGAAGATTCTTAGAATGCTTCTCCCGCTTTAGCAGATAATGCCTAAATAAATTATTCAGTGAATCTGGTTTGTGGCTCTCTGGCAGTTGCTGCTCTTACGAGTTTTTGTCTGTTTATAACCTAATTCAGATTATTATAGATCTGAAAGTTGATCCATAATAGCGTGGAAGAAGAAATCCAGCCACTGGGTCTCGACTGTGTTTTCCCGGGTGATACAGATACATGTATGTGGCTTAGTGGCCATCTGTGGAAATACTGTCTAGGAAAACACATACTGGTTTCTAATGATTCCCTGCAATGATTCTTCCAGAATAAAATAAGACACTGAAATATCCTCTTTTTGATGAGGTGGTTAGACCAATAATGTGAAATCCAAACTAGGAATCCTAGTTGCCTCACAAACACTTTTTGATAAAATAGTTTTTAAGGTACAATAATTACTCTACATCCTCAAATAAAAATATTCCCAAAGTCAACTGTATGCAAATATGCATCCCATTTTTCCTGACTAACTGTGGCATCTCTTACATTTTGGAGTTAATGCTCAAGTATCGCTCTTCTGGTTTACTGCAGGACAAGGTTTTCCCAGGTTGATAGCCATCCAAGCCGTGAATTGAGTCTTCTTACTAGTTAAAATGTGTTACTCCAAGGGAATCTTTATTAGCAGCTTTTATGTACTTTGATACTTGGAAGTTCTCAGGTTATCTTCGAGTATGAAATCACTGTCATTTTATATGTGGATTTTTTTAATACTCAAACGTACTAGTTAATTTCCTTATCCATTTACTTGTAAGCATCTCTTGAAAGACCCTAATTCTTGCTTATTTCTCTCATATCTATAGATTTACTGATCTGTTAATTCAAATTCTGTGATAATGTATTTTTTATACTTTGCAAAATCTAGGTAAATAAATAAAAGCATAGCTGGTTCATCATACAGTGTGTTCAAGATCAGCTGAAACCATATTTTAGGTTGTTTCTTGATCTTTCAGACTGAAATACATCTTACCTGTTGAGTTCTTTCTTACCTTTTATTGAACTTTCTCCATCTATTTTGCAGAAAGGTTATAACAAAATATTTCCAATGTGCAAACTGATGATCAATAAATTTTTAAACCAAGAGTATATTGATTTTCATCATCCTGCTGCCAATAAATGTCCATTTGTGGTCAGAGTCAACAGTTCTTATAATGTTTTAGGTTGTGCATTATTAGGTATATACATCTCAATTTATGGGAAAAAAAGTATAAAGTGTCACCTGACAGTCACCTAAACTTTTTCCCTGGGGCCTCTACTTCAGAAGTCTTTGAAACTGTTGTGATCCTGTTATAATGGTTGCCATTCTCCTATAGAACCATAAAGCTGCCTGTGGTAACAGTGAACAATGACAATGGACAAACGGCAGCGTGTGCTCTTCAAGATGACCGCTCTCGTTCGTTGTACGGCATGTGATCCTCTGTGGGACGTGAGAGAGGGAGGTTAGGAGAGGGCCCAAATATCTAAGCAGAGGGACGGAACCAGTAAGGAATGGCAAAATGACTGGTGGGAAAGAGAACAAGATATGATGTATATGATGTTTCGTCACACTTCGTGATAGAGTAAATATGATCGCCCCGGAGAAAGCATGTGATAAACTGGGGGGAGAAGGTACAAACTGTGAAAGGTGTAAGACTGATGAATGACAGGGAAAGGAAAGGAACGGTGGGTACTTCACCCGAGAGTTTAGTAGAATGGTTGCCATCAGTCTATCTTTGTATGAGTTAATTTTTAGGTTGAAATTTTAACCTGAGATTATTACATAAATTTGGGTCGATCCCTGAACACTTAGCAATCAAAAATCCAGATATGCATTACACACTTGGATTTGTTTTCCTTCCGTTCCTTATATTCTTTCTGTGTTGGTTTTGCATGTCAGATTTGTGAATTGGAGCTGGAAATATTATGTTTGCCATATGCTATCAAACTTTGTTTTTCTTTGTATTAAATAATCTTTATTTGATGCCAACAGCTTTGTTATACCAAAAGTTTCTAAACTGTGCCGTACAGAAACAGCTGGTGGGGTGGAGGGACAGATGTTTGGTCAAATGGTACTGGGCCTTTCTTGCACTTCAAAGGAGCCAAGCGGAGGTATAATACGACTATAGAGTATAGTTCTATTTTTCTAATCTGAGTAATTTGAATATTTGCCATAGTTTATTAAGAGATTGGGAGAGCAAATGACCTGTGTGAGCACAAACTGGAAAGTGATTCATTAGATAATCTTTCTCTTACTGTGGAGTTTACCCTGTAAAGACGAGAACCTCTGAATTAAATTCGTATTGCCAATATGGGCCCCATGGAAAAGATTTTATAACGTTCTGTGATATAAATTACTTGCTTTTGATATTTTAATTGTTACCTTCTTTCTTTGGAGCTTCACTTCAGTTTTCTTCAAATGAAAAGTGGGATAACTTTTGAATTTAATCTTTGCCCTAATACTGAGATCTGAACACCTTTCTTCTTGTGCGTGAATGCTTGTTCGGTTGCTATTTAAATAAAAGAAGTATTATGTAAGCAGTAACCATCAAGGTTTATTAAGTATGAAGATCTTAGATGTACCTTAAACTCCCTGCACTGCTGATCATCAGAAACTGGCAGTGCCTACTGAAATGAGAATCATTCCATCCCTGCTCTGTTCCTTAAGATTTCCCCTTGTTATCCATTAATGGCCACTATAGGAGGCAGTACAAGTTCTGGACTAATTGAAGCTTTGACTGATATGGCAGTCTTTATGCAGTCTTACATAAAGTGAGGTTTTCCTTAAGGTTCACGCTACATTGTCTTGACAGTGAAAATCTAGGCAGCTATAAACAAGATCAATAGAAGTGTGTAAGCATCGTTGGTGACAACATAGGAACAGGGACAAAACAGAAATACTCAGTGAATTTTTTGAGTTTGGACATCAATATTTACTGGGAAATGAGCTACTGCCAGTATCAGTGTTTCTCATTATTCTTTTTGTTTGTCCACTTAGAGGCAGAATTTCTGATTATGCTACAGGTAAGGGGAAAAATAACAAGTTAGCTGGAGCCTGCGGATCAGAACGACACTTTAAATGCCAAATATTTTGTAAATACCAGTATTTTGTGTCAATATACTCCCTTTGTGTTACAAGGCTTAAAACTTAAGTTCTGAAGAAGTAAACCAAGTAAGGGAGGGGTTGGAGTGGCTATTTTTGATACAGATGTGTGCATTATAATAATTTTTCATCTATTTTGTGCACTTTATTAAATGAGTATTGTTTATAAGTATTTTCACTGAATGGAGGAGACTGAGGAACTCAAATGCAGAGGCAGTATAAAAAGGAGGAGGACTTTAGTTAGATAAATTATAGGTAGTGGATTAGTTATTGACTTTTATCTCAGGTAGTGTAAAGCAAGAACTGCTAATCATCAGCTTGTGATGAAACTAGAAAATGCCATGTCTGAACATTGGGCTAGTATTTTATCATATTAACTATTGATTTAACACAGCATGAAACAATGGGTTCTGTCCCAGTAGTGCCTGGTGGGGAGCAGTGAAGGTGCAGATTTACTCCTCCTTCAATCTGCTGCAAACTTCAAAGCCCAATTGTGACCACTTAACTACTAAAATTACTATACTCAGACAAATTTTTCTGTTTTTCAAATAAGGCAATGTGTCTGTGTGTAAGTATGCATGGAAGGAAAGGAATCCCAGCTAAATCATGTCAGGGAAAAAATAATAAATTGGGGAAACATGGACAGTAAGATCCAAAAATCAGTTTTGACTGGACCGTGTTATATACAAAGTATTTTTCATTTTCCTTTTATTAATCAATAGTTTGAGCCGATGTGTTTATGGTCCAAAATACTTGCATTGAAATACACAGAGTGAGCACCATGTGGGTAATTGGTATGCAAACCACCTTAATTACACTGGTTTTCTATCTAATTATTCTTTGTATCAAGCATTATTTTATTTTGCATTTGATGATGAAGTCAGAAATTATTCTCTGCTACTCTCATTGGGATTTTTCATATTTATTGTGATTAATATTTTTAGGGCTCAACTGAGATTTGCTTATTCTGTGTGTTAGTTTCAGGAATTAAAAAGCATGTATTGGTATACAGGTGGAAAGATGCCTCTGAGAGAGAGTGTGCATGCTCAGTGAAAAAAAGACAGTGCCTAAAAATAGCTTTTTATACACTAAAAAGTATTTTTGGAAAGGCCTGCTTAAGTTTCTTTGGTTTAAAATAGATCCTATCAGAGTGGCACAAATGTAGGTGGGACACTCCAGCTCCTTGGAAACATCTTATTCATCTGCCTTGTCCTCATTCTAAGTGTCCGAAATGAGATCTGTCTTTATGGTTTCCTTTTGTTTTTTACTCTTGGAGTTCACAGTGGACAAAAAGTATAATTTATTAATAGAACTGAGCTCTGTAGCAAAATTGTACTTTTAACTGGAAAGCCTAAAAGCCTAGCTTTCCTAGGCTTTACCTACTGTTAGAAGTCCAGGGAGTGGGAGAGCTGGAGAAGATGATGGTAGTGTTCAAGAATGGCCACTGCTTCAGCCCAATTATAGATTTTCATTAGAGTTGCCAATCTTCATAGTGTCTGGCCAGAGAGTATAGATACAGGCCGATAAAGACAATTAAGTAAGAAATGGAGGAAGGAAGTAACACTTGAATGCTTCTTTCTGGAAAAGGAAGGAGCTGGTGGAAAGTACCAGCAGGTGTCTTGTTACTGTTAGCAATGGGAACCTAGACTCCAGATGGAAATACTGTCTGAAACAAAGATATTTTAATAGAATTTCATGTTTTGGTTTATCTGAGATGTTTATCGTGCTTTACCATGGCGTGAGCTAATTATTTTTCTGCCTTCCTAAGGCTTTTTTCTCCCTGCTGCACTGTCTTTGGGAGCACTCTTTTTTAAAGGTTGGCCCTTGTGGTATAAACTCCTCCCCTTGGAGGAAAATGGCTTCATATTTTCATATTCTCAGTTCATCTGTCTGTTGGTCCAAGACACTGGAGTTTATCTTCCATTTCCAAGATTTAGCAAACATCTATGTTAATCGGGGACCTACCACAAAGCCTGCCATAAAGTCTTTGGACCACAAGACAGTCTGAAGTACATGATCCCAATGTGTAGTTGCTCCTTGTCCTTGCATATGCCAGTTCTAGGTGCAAAGATATACTGCAGTTACAACAGACTCAAAATAGGCTTATTTTTGCAGCCTAGCTTTGCTGGTCTTTAAATTGAAGTTATTCATAGCTAGCAGAGACTTCTGGAGAAGAACAGCAGCCTACATGACATTAGTGACTATCTTCCAATGCCTGATGTGACTTTTTAAAATCTGTTTGAGGAGTGAGAGTCTTCTAGGATTTGATGTAGAGACTGGATTGTCTTAAGTGATCACAATGACATCCTTACCTTTCTAGAGATTAGCCTGAATGTGGGTTGAGGACCAATTTATTTGTCAACAATATGGGCTTAGTTTTGGCTGTTCCTATTCTTTGTATGCAAATTTCTTGTTGAGACCACAGTCTAGACCCTTCTTTTTTGCCTCCAATTCCAAGTGTGGACCTGTGCTATAAAAAACAGAATTTATCCCACTTAGACCCCCTACACCCAAATAAATAGTCTGGTTGTGGATTACTGTGAACCTATATCAGGTGTGGTCTTACCGCTGAGGTATCTTTATTTTCAAACTGTCATCTGAGTTGGGGAGAAAGGTATTTTTCCCGCCTCTCCAACCTTGCTCTTGGCTTTTCTTCCAGCATTGCTGATTGAAATGACTGTGGTAAATAAAGGCCTGCAAGTTGCAAAATGTTTTTCAACAAATTAGGCAAATAAATTCCAATGGTTACTATACACATTGAGGCAAAGGGCACTAACAGCAACCACCTTTTAATTTGGCAAGCTAGATTGTCAGACTGATCACTGAACACGCAAAAGGTGGTTACAAGGAAGCACTAGGCTTTTCTGGGAGGTGAATCTGAGAAGGAATGAACTCGGGTAATCTCGCGCACAATTTAGAGGAATTTCCATTGACTGAATAGGCAAGTTGGTTAACTTAGCCAGATAAGTAGATGTGTAAAGATAGGTTTTATAATGAAATATGATAGTATAATAATGGTCATTTGAAGGAATGAAGAGAAGGGAGTTGTATGAAATACTGAAATTAGAGTACTGAAAAGCGTATTACAGGAGCAGACTAGCAGATGTAGGTAACAGTAGATAGCCCAGTATCTGCAAGCTGGCAGTGCAAAAGGCAGATGTCACTGTGTTGGCCTACAGAGAGGTTACAGTTAAATTTGCAGGAATACTCGGTCACCCTTCGTGTGACAGCTGATGCCTGGCATATTGTTTTGAGATTACGGCACAAGAGTAAGAAGGCAGACAAACTGTTGTGGAGAGCAGCCCAAAGCCAAAAGCATCTTGGACAATCTGACCTTGTATACATAGGGACCAAGGTTTGGTAATAGGATGTGGTAGTTCAAACAAGGAAAAAGATGAGTATTTGTAATTGAAAAAAAAAAAAAATTATATAAACACCAGGCTAAGGGGAGTTATTAATTGTTATGTTTGGAGAGGATAAGAGGTAACGGGCACAAACTTGAACATAGGAAGTTCCATCTAAACATGAGGAGGAACTTCTTGAATTTGAGGGTGGCAGAGCACTGGAACAGGCTGCCCAGAGAGGTGGTGGAGTCTCCGACTCTGGAGACATTCAAAACCCGCCTGGACGCCATCCTGTGCAACCTGCTGCAGGTGAACCTGCTCTGGCAGGGGGGGTTGGACTAGATGATCTCCAGAGGTCCCTTCCAACCCCTGTGATTCTGTGAGAGTGCTATCCAAGCCCAAGCAGTGATTATCTGAAGTTTTCCATGTTTGGCTTTATAACTCTTGTATGTCATTTTATTACTCTTCTATAGATGTAGTCTTGTTAAATTGGAAGCAATCATAGTGAATTTTTGATCATCCTCTAAAAAATAGAATGGGAGAGAGGCCAGTTAGTTCCAGACCTTTGAACTTTGAAAAATCTCTACTTTTCTAAGTTATTAATTTTAAAAGGCAGAGCTCAGGTAAATATAAGCTTGTTTTCTAAATAAAAATGTCTTTTTCACAATAGTCATCATCTTCTGTTACTCCTTAAATTCACAGAAATGATGAGTTGCAATACTCTCACAGGTCACCTGATTTCTTCCCTACCTACAGCACGTGCAGTCCAACAGGTTGTTTAAGCATCAGCCGTGTTGGTGACATACATGGTCCACTGGTCATGAGTTTGAGATGGAAGTCGTTTTGTGGGCTGAAGCTGCATTTTTCACAACCAACATAATACACTGTGTTGCATCCTCATGGGGGTTTGCTTGACCTTCCTCCCTGCCCTCACCCCGTAGTGAAACTAAAAGTGTGTTTGATGATGATTATCGAAAAGAAGATTTATAGACCTGTGACTTCTACTTAAAATGGGTGAGAGTATCTCTGCATTAATTTCACATTAGCACTTGAAGTTTGATTTCTCTCTGCTGTTGTAGGAAGCCAATGACATTTGGCGGAGTGACAGAATACAGGTTTTAAGTTGTGCATTTCTCTTTCCGTGTTGCCTGCAATCCTTTTTGTGTGCGTGCAGGGAGGGCAGGGAAGACCGGGAATGGCTTAGACATTGACTTCTGCCAGCCAACATGTACTGTTGAATTGATTCTTTCAATCAGAAGTTTCATAGGATTTGTAGAATAGTTTCTATTTCCTTTTGGACAGAAATGTATCAGCTTTGGGTTTTCTTTTCATAAGGAAATGCTTGAAAGTCTGGTGTTGCATCAGGTCATATATTAGCACTATGTAATCAGTTTTCTTGCTTCTTACACACAATTGATAAAAATTAAACTACTTAGGAACAGGAAAACCCCTTTCAAACTGCAGTCTGAAGCGTCTAGTCTATTGTTCCTGGATCACGTTTACAGAGAAAGGTAGAAGTTCTGAAAACTGAAGTTTGAACACAATTTCTTAAGCAATTTCAATTATTTAATTTCCTGAAGAAGTGTTTGTGTTTCTGTTTAAATATAAGCTTTAAGATGGTTAAGAAGTATCACTTATTTTCCTTATAAATTTGTTAAACTGTATCTTTTCTATTTCTGTGTAGCAAAAAATGCTTAAGTATGTATTCTGAAAGGCAGAGATGGAAGTGTACATTCTGCAGTATTTAGTAGTCCATTTGAGGATCAGGTCACTTTTTTCACCTTGCTTTTAGCAAGAGCAGTGACAGAACTGACCACACTCAAAGAATATAAAATAAAATCTTAATATATTTCTACAAATTATTTCTGTTTTTACTAATCTCAAGTATGTATTTACATCTAGAGCAGGGCCAAACTCTGAAATGGATGCCTGAAGATTTTTTTTAAACCATTTATATATACTAGGAAATGCTAATGAATTTTCTATGAAAACAGATGTTTTTGGATAAATAAACCTTTTTGTTTGTTTATGTGTATTTCACCAAAAGTCTGTTTAAGCTGTTCTTAAAACAATGAGCCTGAAAAATTGAGAGGTTGGGATGAAAGGATTTGCCGGGCCTTTTGTCTGAAATGCACCTAGGTTTGCTTGGCTTTTCGGGGGGCTGCTTAGCATTTAGGAGGAGGAAAGCTGTTCTTTACTTCAGGTATGAAAATGTGCGATACTTTATATCAATTATTTGGCTGATTGCTGCAAGTGTTTTGGAGTGAGAGGGCATTGGCTAGTTCTGGCCTTCATTAATGGGAACATTTCAGAATGTGAATGAGTAATTAAAGTATAGAATGCGGAAAATTAGGCCAAAATTGAACAGAAATGAATAAGTATGTGTTCTGTTGTGCAGATGTTGGAAAGAGATTATTTTGGACACCTCTTTCTATCTACATCTTATTTGGTTACCATGTAAAAATTGGTCGTACACCATGTAGATTGTTTCTCTTCCCATTGCCTTTTCCGTATTTATGTTGTGATGTATCTGTATAGGTAGTAATTTAGCAAAATATCCTGTCTGCCAGGTGTGGGAACTAGCTGATTGTATTGTAATACCAGATCATTACTTAATTCATATGCAACCTAGCCTAGCACATGGAAAGCATTATAAATCTATTTACAGTGTGGCTGGTCTGATGATAACATTGTATTAAATTCCCAGGTGAGGCAATTTAAGCAATTGCTTTGCCATGTGTAGGCCATGGAAATTAACTTCTCATATGCTTTAGTAATAGACGAACTTCATTGTTATGCTCAGATTAGTAGTATAGCAGAATTCTTACAGTCTGGTTACATGTACCCCACTTCACATGTAGAATCATACAGGGGGGTGGTACGGCAGATCACAGATCTTAATTAGTTTAAGCTGAGTTAATTCATTTCAATTCTAATTTAGCTGTGCTTGCCCATGAACACATTCAGTTCTATTGGGAAATGTTAAGGCTTGGGTCAAGTAGACAGATTGTTTAAAGCCAAATTGCCAGACAGAACTGAGCAAGTGTATCTGTTTGAACAGGGCTTTAAGAAAATCACCCAATCAGTATGCAAAAATCCTGTTCATAAACCAAGAGAGATCTGCCTGGAATCAGAAATTCTTCCTTGTCAGAAGCTCTGGGTACTGTAGTACATTTAAAACAGCCCCTGAAACTTTCTCTGTCTTGAAGTTCTTGTAGAAAGTGGCTTAACCCTTTTCTGTTGTCGTGTGTTCGCGTGCATGCTACACTGGAATGCAAACATGTACACGGAGTTTAAAACACTTGTGTGCTTAGACTTTTTGTCTACATATATACAAGAAAATACAAAATACAAGGAAAAGCTGTGTATATGACAGACCTCTACAGACAAAAAGCTGCACACAGAACCTCTTAAACCTGTATTGAGCTGCCCAGAAACGCCTTGGATTACAAACTCTGTAAAGCTTCTGTCTTTTCTAGAAACATACATATAAAGTACCAGTAGACAGTGGTAACTGACAACTAAGACTAAAAATGTTGACAATTTCTTGATTTGCCTGGTTAGCTTATGTATAGAAGTCATTAACTATTTATAAAATGCATTATGAATTGGGTTCCTTCAAACTGTAGCAGAGTATGTGACATTTCCAGCTCAAACTATCATTCTTGCATTTGGCTAAAGTACATATTTATAAACAGCTGATAGTTATGAACTAAACAAAAAAAAATCTAAAAATTATTTAATTATTGAGTTTGGACAAACCGAACTAATTTTGATAGCTACATTTAAAAGTGTTAACCAATATTACTTTAATAGAAATAAGAATTGTAATTCAAGATATTGATATTTTGGGCAAATCCTGAAAGAACAAACGAACACTTTAGTTCAAAGGCCTTTCCTTTTATATTATTGATTCATTTGGTAGTGAAACTGTGATCAAAAGTAGTATCAAATTATTTATTGATTATGGCAAAGAGTTATACCTAATTGTAGTCAAAGGGTTATTTCTTTTAATATAATTGCTGATTTTCAGATCATGACAGACTATTGCAATAAAAGAACAATGATACAAATATATTTATTAAGTTCAGTGGTGATGATATAAAGGATTATAAAGGGCCTCTGAAAATTGTATTGCTTTTAACATCTATTTCTTTCCCGTGAAAAGTATGCTTTTTCCTTTCTTCCGTTCAGGCTCTTATGAATGAGAATATCAGCCAGTTATATCTTTCAAATAAATGATGTGTAACCAAGGACCATCTCAGTCTCTACATATAATTAGGCAACTTGTTCACTGCAGAACAAGCTTAAGAAGCATCATGCTCCTCATCTCAGTCTCATAATAATAAATACATTCAACACTAACAGAATCAATGGGGCTGAGTCATTTCATGAAACTGGGAGAGACTATACAGTTGAACTGCTAGACCTCAAATGGGAAGATTGAATCTTAATCAGAAAAGAAGATTAGGTATTTATTGGTATATATTTGTAATTTCTTTCCTTGTTTGATGTGTGTCAAATAAAAATAGGAAAATAATATAATTGAGCAATCTATGCCAATTTGTTGGCTTTTTGTTGAAAAAAGAGAAAAACAAAACCTATCTCCATATGATATTCTTGCATACTGTGGAGTGTTTTAGTCCCCCATAGTGATGAAATGAATAATTTAAACAGGCAGCTCTGATACCACAGCCTGTTTAAAGGTTCTCATTTCCTTTAATGCTGTGGACTACTTTAGCTTGGTTAGTATGAAACTGTGACAGCTGAGATCTCCAAAAGATTTGGCACAATTCAGCTCTTGTAGTAGGTCCATGGTATGCTTTGTCCTTGCTACGTACATCTGTAGGTTTAGTATATAATCTAGATCTGAACACTAGCAACTGAATCGCAAACTGGTAAGCATTGTAACGATGATGATGTTAATAAAGGGTGAACTACACAGCATAAAAAGCAAAAATGTGTTGCTCTGAGATGACCAGTACAACGCTTACTCCAATGCTAGGTTCCTAGCGTAAGGGGTGACCCATTTCCAAACTTCTTTGTCACAAAGGGAATGACTTTCCCAGTGCTCAGTATAATGTCTAGTGGGTTGTTTCCTGTGCCCCAGCCCCAGCCCGTTTTTTGTCATGATTGTCCAATTGGGAAGGTTTGAGAAGGGATTTGGTTTTGCTGAGTTCCTACCGGTAATGGCTACCGCAGTAGAGTTTGAGGGAATCTCCTGTCACTAAAGGAAAGCTCTACAGCTTAGTTCTTCTTACTCTTGGATTTCTTCCTCTGAAGAAATGTAAAACTGATCATAACCGCACTCAAATATAAAAAGATTTTAGGCAATATGTTAAAAATCCTTTCTGTCTTTTAATGATGAATGTAGGACAATTAACTGACTAAGGGCCTGTTATTTGGCCAACAGAGAGATTGAAAGCTGGGCTAATGTTCTCTTTGTGGACTTCCCCGTTGTTCCACTGAACATTTTGCTAGCTTGGTAATCTTCAGACATTTGCTTTCCATTGCTTGGCACTTGATGTGTATCAAATCACTGTCTAGTTTAGAATCAATATGATGATCAGTTCATGGGCAAATCTGGTGTTCATAAGCTGTAAATAATGACTGTCATAATGATCTAATGAATGACTGTCTCAGTTTTGTGGTATTTCCGTGAACTGCTGTAAACCAATGTTACCTTGTACTGCTGCTTTCTCTTCTTTCTTTTGCCCTTTGGTTTCTGGTCCTTTCCCTCTAGGCCTTCATAGCCTTAGCAGCCTAGGAAACACTTGCTAATTTTCTACATCTTTAAGGTCAACCAGTTTTGTCAGATGAGTGCTGTTCAGGTTGGGGGTTTTTTTAATATGGGAAAAGCTCAGTCTTCCTTTCCTGTTTAACAGCATGACTGCAGTGTTACACTGAGTTCCGTGTCCAGCTAGCAAGTGTTCTTCAGAAAAATACATTTGGTTCCTACACGTGTGTTTCTTCAGTGCTTCTGATATTAGTGTATATTGCTCGTCAAGGTTACCTGAGTATCAGACCTGGGATCACATTATATACCTTGAGCTTCACTGAAGCTGCTTTTATTGCTGAAATGTTGAGGATGTGACTGTCTTAGAAATGCTAAGGTTTTGCCATGCAGATTTGTCAAAATAGAGCAGTTGAAGAACTTTGTAATAACTTTTTTTTTTGCACTTTTTTTTTTTTTTTTTTTTTATCAAATAGGTATCCATTAGGGGGCTCTCGAGGTTTAAGATGATCAGCCTTGATACCAATGGCTTCGGAGCTTTACTTCCTAACCCTTTTTTCTTTTTGTTTTACAGAAAAGGTCACGGATCGCCTACAGTGATGAGGTGCGGAATGAGCTCCTAGGGGATGACGGGAATTCCTCAGAGAACCAGGTAGGATGCTAATCAAGAAGCCCTAGTGGGTGGCTGGAGGGTGAAGGAGGTCACTGGCACACTGGGCTTCTCAAGCTGCTCCTTAACAGCATTAGCAACAACTCATGTGGAAGTGATACTGTTTAATGCAAAGCTGGGGTCTTAATCAACTTCAAAATGTTTCTTGGAGATCTTACATTTAACCCTTTAACTTGTGATCACTGTCTGCTATCTTAAAAAAAATCTTTTCTTCTCTTTTCTTTATTATTTAGTACTTAAGAAATAACTTGAAACGCGCTGTTTGCCGACAAAGCCAAGGTCTTCACCTCAAACACATGTAAAAGGAATAAAAAAAGTACATAATGCAGCTTTGATAATAATGCAGTATAATTAAATCAACACTGGCAGGCAAAACAAATGAAAGTGCACTCTCAGAATTAGGCAGTACCTCACTCAGTTTCCTTGTGTGATTCCTTCCCTAAACAGATTTTCTCTCCTTGTACCAAAACCACAAGTTGTACTAATAAGAGCATGCTTTCTTGATACGTGTTGTACTAGAATGCAGAATGCTATCCTTCTCTTTTAATGAAGGAAAGCTTGATAATCCTGAGGCTTTTTTAAAATCTTGCACCCATATTGTTATTCTACAACTATGGTGAGGATCCTGCTAGACTACTGAAAATTATAAAGGCAACGTTATATTCAGGGGACTTTGACCCACCTGTTAATATTTCTTTTAGTGCAGAAACTTGTTTGACAAGCTCTGTCTGAAAGCAGAATGTTTCTTTGATTACAGCTGACATGATTTTCAAAAAGAAAAGTTGTGCATTTTGAGTTAGGAGTTAGTTGAAAGTTTTCTTAAATATCAGATTTTCTCTTCTGACCAGATAGAATTTAAATTATTTTGGTAGTGAAAGTGAAAATTATTTAAATGTTTACTTGATAAATGCAATAATAAATAAGGAAACAGATCAGAACCATGTTCTGAAATTCTTAGTATCTTCTACTGTCAATATAAGCTCAGTTCCACTAAGGACAGAAAAAAAGAAAGACTAGGAGACTTATCCCCGTGCAATGAATTTTAAAACACAGACCCCTTAAGCCTTAACCTTATACAGTGTTTTAAATATGCTGTGTAAATTTTAAACTTTGTAACAGACTTCAATACATACATTAATGAAATTATACACATGATACAATGTATCTGTAGACATAAGACGCTAGTAGACTGTACAGCAGCTCTAACATCTATGTAAAGAGTTAAATTTAAAAGTTACTAATCTTCATATTTATATATTATAGCAGGGGGAGATTCCAAAATTTGAATAAAATAAGGAGGTTTTTTAATCCCTAAATAAGGAATTTATGGAAAGGATGATTTTAGGGAAAAGAGTTTCAGTCTGCATGTTGTGATCGTAAACTCAGTCCTGTGAAAGTGTTAAGATTCTCATTTTATTTCTTTTAAGGTGCTGCTATTTTTACATTTCAAGAAAAAATTGTGTGAATTCAGACATAAAAGGGCAATTGTGATAAGAAGCTTTACTTATAACAGAATATCTTATGTGTAGGGATGAGATAAAATACGTTATTTTCACTTTTTAAGGAATGGTTAAATAACTGGTTCACGTGCGCTTTTTGCAAGTTATGATCTTTTTTTCTAAACTTGATGGAAGAAACATGTTCTCCTCTCAAGGAACCAAATGATACTTTTAACAAGTTGTCAATGGGAGTTTTTTTCTTCCAAATGACCACTTTTTAGATGGAAGAAAATTTTGGGTGGTAAAGGAGTTTTATGTAGTCTTTTAAGTAATCAAAATGCTTTTCTATAACCCAACTTGAAATTGTTACCCCAGTACTTTTGAAAGTTCTGAATTTCTTTCTTTTCTTCCTTGAAAAATGTTATGAAATATCACCCTAAAGGAGTCACCTAACTTCTTTTAAATATGTGAATGCTATTTATTGTGTTTTCCCAATAATCAATCTCACGATTGAAATATCATTATTTATATTTGTACTTATCTTATATGAGTGTAGTTATGGGTACAAGCAGTTAGTGCAAAAACTTCAGTCTGATGTTGAGCTTATAGAATGCACAGCTATCCAGATCAAGTGTAAGGTTTGGGTACTTACTGTGTACTGAACACATTATATAAACATATTTAACTCAGTAACCCCAGGTCTAATACACTTTCACTCTATACATTATTATATCAAAAGAAAACTTGGACTAGATGATGACAGGATGCTCAGCTATAACTTACAGCCATATAAAATATTTGAAGATGTTTCAAATTCTTGCTTTCATTTTGTCTGATGGAAATAAATATAGGTAGATGGACTGATTCTCACCCTAATACTGTAGGACTTTTACTTCTCAGTCAGTTTCGATTAGGTTAAATTAGTTAAACCAAAAATCAGTGGGCTTGTTTTCCCCAATTTAGTCACCAAACTGTGAAAGGGGAGAGGGGAGATTCCTCTTCTGACAGAGAAGCTGTTGAAAAAAGTTGCTAGCTCGGAATTGCTCCTGTATCAATCCACAAATAGTGGTAAAATCTGGCAATAGAAATGCTGAATTGGGTGTTACTCAAGGGAAACAAGAGATATGAGCTGCATATTTTAGGTATGGTCTTTGTCATCATGATAAACTTTTGCGTAATGTTTCTGGTGGAGCGAGAAGACAAAAGAAACTTAAGAGATACTGGCTAGTATGACCATAATAAGAAATAAATGAGGCACTATTGGAAAAATAAACAATTTGGATCTTTTCTTTATTCAACGTCTACTTTTTTTTAGTTGAGTTTCAAAGGTACAATTACAGCAAACCACAGCCAAGTTGTAAGCTGTAATGAATAGGGTCATAGTTATGAGTTCCCAGTTGTTCTCCTAAGAAGAAAGACTGAAGTACAAAGAACAGATTGAAAAGTTAGCAAATGATGATTTATCTTTCGTCTTCTTCATTTTTGCAAAATGTCTCCCATAAGTAGCAGTCATCATGTGTAGATGACAACTTAGAATACAGTGGCCTTATATAGATTACACCAACATTTAACTAATTTTACCAGATAAAGCATATAGGAACTTCTTGTAAGAAGTTGTAAGAATTATACAATTCTGTTATTCAAAGTTTCTTTTGAAATAAATGCATCTTTGTTTAATGAGATAGGTAGTGATATAGTGCTCTTAATGCACTTAGAGTTTAGTAAAGTCATTGCTTAGTATATGTTAAGTTTTTCTTAATTTGAATCGGGTGTATGTAGTCAGATGAGACACACAGAGGTTGAGAATCAGGAGACGTCCTTCTCACATCAAAAAAAAGCCTACCTCACAACCGAAGACCCTACTGTGTGCATTGGGTTGTTATTTATTTTCCAGGAGTGGTCTTTAAACGGGCTTTGTTGCTTTCAAATCTTATTTGTCATTCTGGCCACCACCGTTTATCAAATTCCTTGGAAGTTTTGAGTTTTTCAGTGCAATGATACACAGCTTAAAGTTGTGACTTCACTTTAATAATCCTAGAACCGTTTCATGTGGTGATTCGTATGTTTTTTAGAAAGTATATGTTGGGTTGAATCAGAAATGCTTCTCGGCCAAAATAGCGTCAGGTACAGTATTAACAACTTTCTTGAAATACGGTATTATTCCCTTCTGTTTCGCAGCTATGTTCATTAATAAGTTTAAATAAATCTCCATTAGGTTAAATTTCATGTCCGTATACACATACACTGCATATGTGATTTGTGGTGAACAAATATTTTGTGGCTACTTAATTTCTGACTACAAAGTTCTGATAATATTAGATTTGGGCTTGCTGTGCATAAAGTGTGTCAAACTTCAGCTACAGACCAGGGGGTGAAGTTGGTCAATTTAATTCTCCGAGATCTAAAGAAGGTCGGTATCATTTCATATAGCCCTGGCAGAGCAGATCATTACCAGACACAAATCTGTTCGTTACATGCCGAGGGTTTATAGCAAAATAAATAGACTGTCATCATAAGTTCAGAAAATTGTGTGTTCGACCCACGATAATGTGTAAAGGGCGTTTAATAGAGTTCAGCATTTATTCGTTATCTATATGCGGACAGAGACGGCGGTAGCGTTATCAGCTTTTTAAAAAAAATTCGGTAGTTTTCTACGTCACGTGATGTGCCTCACAGACACACACACGCGCGCGCGCACACACCCCATCTCGCTCCCTCGCTCTCTGCGGCGCAGTTTTGATTTTAGTCACAGCAGAAGGCTTAGCCACAAGAGATTCCGCTGGTTCAAACCAGCGTAAACCAGATTTTTTTTTTTAGCCTACAAAGGAACAGATTACCTCTTGTATCGAATTCTGCATTGCAAAAAAAAAAAAAATCTTTGTTTCAAAAATACGCTGATTATCATAACCTAAAATGGTGGCTACACACGGCTTATTGCTGTTTACAGTTGAGCGGTGAGCGTAATAAAAATACTGTTTCAAAATAGAAAAGTAAAGGTAACACATTTTCATCAAGAGCATTGTTAAATGGGGGAAAAATACATCTTTTGTTAATTTGAATGAGTATCTTTCAGCCGATGTTAAAAAAACCCCAAACCTTCTCCCATTACTTAGCTTAGCTGCAAATCCCATGCAGAGCTTAAATTCAGCCATGCAGCACAAACCAGATAGAACATTTTTGTTTGGGACCTATTGAAAAAACAAATGTGCAGCATTTTAAATCTCTCATTGATTATAGCAGGGTGGCATGCCCAAACGGGCTCTATTGCGGGAGAGTAGTTTTAAACTTTGGCCCTTTAAGTATCATAGCCAACTGAAGAATGGTGGCCTCAGAAAGAAAAGATAGCTATGTGATCAACTCCCAGATCGTCTCTTTCTAAAGAGCTGTAATGTTTGCCTTTTTGGGGAAAAAAGGGGGGGAAGATCTGGAGAAAGAGACCAATTTATGATAGGCCAAGCACTTGAATTTAAGCGCCGGTTTGGCGGACAATGCCGTTTTCTTTATAGCAAATTCTAGCAAAGTTCCTTTAGCTACATACTGAAGAGCCGTTTGGGTTTAAGTCTGTGTAGTAGTAGCCCTCCTAATTACATCTCGTTAGAGCCTCGTTGTCCATTTTGGGAACGGGGTGAGGCGTATGTTCAGTTTTAGACCAGCCATATGAAACAATAGAGAATAATGGAGGTTCCTTTGTTTCCTTCATGCTGGCGAGACTTTATTAGTAGTAAACATTCTCAGCTTACACACGTGTTGAAAATTAGTGTTATGAAACCGTAGGTGAAATATCAGCATAAACTGAGATAATGATGTAGCCGTTGTAATTTCGCATTCAACTGGAATCGGTGAGAGAACTGTAATTTTTTCATAAAGAGCCACCCTTATACAGACATTTGTTGTGAGTAATTATACGTTTTGTTCCAGTACAAATAATTTCTCTCTCTCTCTAAGGGGAGAGCTTATTACAACAGGCTGGGGTTTTATTTAGTTTTATAGGAAACCTGCCAGAGCAAAATTATTAATAGTGTTAGATGGTGTTGATTTACAAGCATAAATTGATAAATATAAATGTGTATACTATATCGGTATACACACACACACTATGTGTGTGTAGATACATACACTGTGTAGTGGTCTAGGATTAAGAACCTGGACTGGGTCTTTTCTGAGGGAAATGTGTTTCATGTTGTTCCCTATTCCTTTGTCTATTTTTAAATATGCTATGCAATAAATCATAATTCTGAGCCATTTAACTAAGCTTCTTTTTTTTTTTTTTTTCAAGTGGAAAAACCCCTCTATATGAGGTTCAATAATAAAATTAGATAATATAGTCACATTAGAACTCGGGTATATAAAAATTGAAATACCGGTTACATGCTATAAAGATGCAGTCATCTATTAATAAGTTAGATCTGCTAGTAAAATAAGAAATCAGTTGTCACAACTAAAATATACAGAAAACATTCTGAAAACTTGTATATACAAAACCACTTCAGCTGTACAATCTTCGAAGAGAGGAATAGTAAACTTGTTTTTTTTCTTTATAATATAGACTTCTATGAAGTCATTCCCCTTTATTTCATGATGGTGTCTTAGATGTGGTTTAAAAGAGAATTTCACACTATTCTCTTTGTTTAATGTGACAGTGTGAGAAAGTGATCTTTATTCGTTCAAAAAACTCTGCATGTAGTCTATGTTTAGGTTCTTTTAATGTGTTTGTCTGTGATTTTTAAATGCTAAACATGTAAACAGATAAATTGTCAATGTTAATTCTGTATCCTGTCACACAACTGATCTTTCTTTCCTGCCATTTCTTTCCTTTTTATCTTTTTTGTGCGTTCATGTTGCAGTTGATAAAATTACGTGAAGAGGTGAGTACTTTCTTGCTTTTTGTTGTCTAGCTTTCCCTTTAAAGCTGAGTTTCTAAATCTGAAGTAGATCTTTTTGTTCATTGTTGCAGGGAAATCTACACAAAGCAAAAATATTGATTACATTGCTTTAAAATATTCACTGTTGTGCCTCTTTTTCCCTAATAATTGTATACTTACATAGGAATCTCTAGATCAAACCTTAGAAATTAACATTCTTTGATAGTGGAAATTTTTTTAAAGGCACTAGAAGAAGAAGGGGGGGAAAAAAAACCCTATTATTTGATCTCTGCTAGAATACCATGATCAAATCAGGTACAATAATAATCATGTTTGCATCACAAAATCTTTGATAGGGTAAATACATTTATGCACTGATATTGAAAGTGAAAGCATTGCTTTGGTAAAAACCTGTGCTGAAACAGTGTAAAAAATTACACAGTATTTCACAACGTTTTGAGTTTGGTGCGAGATACTCGAGTAGTGTATGTATTATATTGGATATTGTATACCCACTGAAAATACAGTACAGGTAGACCTACGCACACATATCAATATTTATTATTTATTTGTGAGTGCTGTAGATCTGTAGGTGTAACACTAGAGATCAGTATTCCAGAACACCTTTCTTCCAGTTGTAAAATGACTCATAAATATTTAGAGAGAGAAGCCTGTTTTAACGGCCAGTTCCTCAAATGTTTCAGTATATTTTCTGAAATTAATCTCCTCTGTTACTTACTGCTGAAGCAAAGCAGGTATCTGAACTGCTTTTTTTTTTTTTTTAATTATTCCCCGATAGCTGCCAAAAAGAAGGTCTCAGTAAAGTCAAGATTACTTATAGGTCAGATTTCTAAAGGGTTTCGTATGGAGAGTTTGAACCAGTGAAGTATGTGAATAAATATATTTGGAAGCACGAGTATTTTAACATCACATATTTGTCTGGTATCTTCTTTTTGAAACATGCGTGCCCAGACATATCAGCAATGAATACTGAGCTCTGCAGGAAAGGATTTGTAAGTTTTAGAAATGGTGATGACAAAGAATTGTAAAGTAACCAGATTAAGGACAATTACAGAGAATTCTTAAAAACAGGAAGATATTTGTGATATAAAGATTCTTTCAGTAGTTCCCCGAATGCTTTATTTTTCCCTCTTCTTGTGGAGCTGATTTTAATATGTTAAAGCTACAGGGTAAAGCAGTTAACAAAAAAAATTAAACAAAATAAACATGTAACCACATGAAAGCCCTCCCACCACTGCTGAGCTCCCCTCCCTAATAGTCGCAGGATTTAAACAGATGACAATATTGTTGCACGGGTTCGTATAGCCTGATGTCTGAGATTTTTCAGAAGAACGAGGTTCATTTGCTCATCCCTTTAACAACACCTGCACGTCTGCTCCTGTGCTTTTGTAAAAGAATGTAGTAGGATCATTTTTGCTTGCAAACATAGATTATAGTTTTATAAACATAAAGATTCCTAATTTGTAAATTTACTCTGAAAATTTAATCAGATATAAAGAACAAAGCTGCTACTTAACTGCTCTTCTTTTTGAAATAGCTATGAAGGCAAATAAGAGAATTCAGGATGTAATTGCAAAGGGCTGCAACTTGGGAACTACATTGAACTCAGTCATACCTTTTGGAGCTTATAAATCTTCCTTGTTAGCCACCTAAAGAATTTTGACATTGCTTCTGGTACTTTTCTTTTTTTGCTTTTCCTTGCTAGCCTCTTAAGTTACTTTTTCCTCTCTCTGCATATGGTGAGAGCAGCAGCAAATAGAACTAAATAAAGGGATTTATTATTTTGTCTAGATCAAAATTGTACAGGTAGAGAGAAAAATAACTTAAAAAACAATTGTTAACATTCTGTTCTCTGCACTTAGGTACCCACTATGTGTTGGCTAGGCTGTAATTGCAATGGTGTTTTTATACCCAATGCAAAATGCACATTAAAGTTTAAATGAAGGCTAGTACAGTGACTCAGGCATAATTCTTAACTCGTCACATAGTGAAACATCAAGGCATCCCCAATTATAGTTCTCCTAAGGAGGTATGAACTGATCTTAAAAGAAATTGTGGTTTGCCATACTGTTTGTTAATAAAACCTGCGCTTCCTCTCATTACAGGGCTCTATTCTAGCACGCTTGCCGTACACAGGCTTCCACGGAGGCTGTGTCGCTCTGTCTTTTGAGCTCCTGAGATCTCAGTTTGAATCCAGCCCACATGGAATGACTAAATCTCTAGTGATAGCCTGCCACTTTGCAAAACTTCCTTGTATAACTCTGGATAGAAGCTGTGTCTGAAGCTGCAAGGCGCACTGAATCACCTCGCTCCCCGCCTCGCAGAGAGCAGGGGCTACTGTGGGAGAAGGAGTTTGGGGAGGGGTGGGAAGCAGTTGAAAGCATCAGCTGCTACCGTACGACATTGATTTCATAACCAAAGCACGGAGTGCCTCCAAAACCAAACAATGTAAATAACACCTCCCTTTATAATAAAAATTAGGTTTCATTATGTAGTGGCTTGGGTGGAAAGGTTCTGAAATCAGGTAAGAAACAGCTCTGAGTAGATGTTAGCCCCGAGTTCACAGAGCTTTAGTATTCTAATTGCTTGCAGTGAGACTGAACTGAACTGTAGGCTTATAATTTAATTTTTACATTATATGTGGCTTATATAGTATATAAAAATATACAGTTAAATGCTAATTCTTTATGTTGGGTAGCTCTTCCACATTGTAATGTGAAATTTGATTATTTCCCCTCTCTCCCTTAACATAGCAGGATAGCTTTTTCATTTCCAGTATGCCACTACAGCGCTATACATTTGTTCTCTAATTATAACGTTCTACTCCTTGTGCTCACTCCCAGCCTGTGTTGTTGTGGTTTTTTTAAAGTATCTCATCTCTAACTTTTAGGATTCTTACCTTCTAAATTCCTTCTTTATATTCCCCCCCTTTTCTCTTCTACTTTTCTTTCTTGAGAGACGTCTATGTAATAGTGTTAGGTTTCTGATATTTTTTCCAAAGTTTAAAATATTTAACACTAGTTGTTCTTTAATATCATTCAGGGAGGGCAGTATTTCGAGAAAGGCAGTGCAGACTTACACCTCTTTTTTTTTTTTTTTCCTCTTTCCCCTCTTCCCCTAATGGGCAATAGAGAGGAACCGGCAGATGTTACGAAAAGGTGCCTTTTAAAAAAATTAAGCAAAATTAACACTAATTATCTAGATTGACCATGAGTCCTAAGAACACGCACCACTGTAGTTGCTGTCACGATTTCAATTACAGCATTGTAACTTATGGTTTTAAATTTTATTAAGTGCTGATTCTTTTTTTTCTTGGTGGCCTGCCCCTCCATGAATGCAAAAGCCTTTTTTGCAATTTACTCTTAACCTATCCACTGTGTATTAGACAACTCTATTAATTATTATAGACTGTTATTGCAGCTTTCCTGACCTTCACATTGGGTCCTATCTGTGCTGATCTAAATGCATTGTTTTAATGATATAC
>VYXH01012438.1:0-92500 GCA_013397275.1 Burhinus bistriatus | reverse complement strand
TTGTCTTTTACTTTTATTCATATATGTAAAAAAATATCATTTTAATAAACTTGTAAGATATTAACTACAGATTATATATAACAAGGTTATCAGCTCAATTTTCTTGCAATCAGTTCAGTGACTGATTATGCAGCTGTTTCTGTGCAATGAAAGAAGTAAACAAACCATACCCCAAAATATACAGGTGGAATTAAATTAAGGGAGAAGGCTAAATTGAGGCTCAATTAGGAATTACTGGGGTTTTTTTATTGACTGAAACTTTTCAGTTGGTATTTTCAAAATGTTTTTAATAAGTTTCGGCAATTTATAGTGGATTTTTTTTTTTTTTAAACCAGTAATAGTTAAGCCTCCAAAGTCTAATCCCCTTAAATAAAGCTTGTGCAAAGTTACAGAAAGTTTTAGAAAACGTATGTTTGAGCAGTGAAGTAATTTTCTGGCAGAGAGTCCCAATTAATTGATATATTCCAATATCTTTCTAGAATTCAAACCTTATTTAAGAGATAAATTGAGTTGAACCCTTGTAGAGTTAAATATGGCTACGTTAAATGAATGGTATTACTGACGTGCCTGCATTTTAATTATTCTGGGCTTACTGCTGTGCACAGTCATGAAATGGCTGTATGAAACATACAGTGTAGATTTTGGAGGGGACAAGGAGAGTTAATTCTCTTATTCCAGAGGATGACATGTTAGTACAGATGGACATATGATAGCAATTAAGTTTGCTTTCCTGTGGATTTTCAGGTCTATTATATCAATGGTCATAACTTTTATTCTTTTTTTTAAAAGGACTATTTTAGACTGGTCAAAAATGGTTCCTGATCTGCTTTAGTTGAGCCTAGATCTTTCACAAAGAAAAGTATATAAGAATTCAGACTAATCCTTTTGGGGAAGAGATATCTTATATCCTTTTTTACTTCATGTGGAATTTGTTTCATAGAGATGATTATCATGTTAACTGCCATTGCATATCTCCATGGTGATCTCTGAGAAATATGGTTGGAGTGCAAATGTGTATTTATATGGAAAGGGTGTCTTTTGGTATCAAAACCAGGTGAAGCTGCATTGAATTCCATAGAGTCACACTAATTCACCCCATGTTTGTGTCCGTCTTTACTTTTCATCTTGAGCAGTGATATATATATATATAAAATATGTATATAGTTCTTGTTCCCTAAACTCTGTGAAGACTAGTAGTGTAGCGATATTGTATGACATATTAATATTAAATAATTTGGAGATTATGACTTTGGAAATACTAACTTCTTTGTAATGTAGATTTTTGCAGAAGATTTTTATGGAAACAGATTAATTATATTTAGTTCCTGGCATGGATCGTGACGATTCTAGGTATGAGTGAATTTACATTAATTCAGTGCAATGAAAGAGCTTAATTGTGGAGTTACTTTATGATCATTCTGTGTTGACGTGTCATAATAAAATAAAATATTCCTTTATGGAATTTCAATTCATCATTGAGTTGACTCCTCAGACCCTGTCTTGTCTTGACTGTTGCTTTTGTTGCATAAAGATCTTCTCTACATAGCATTGGTGAGGGCGCATCTGGAGTGCTGTTTCCAGGTCTGGGCTCCCCAGTACAAGAACAACATTGATGTACTGGAGTGAGTCCAGCAAAGGGCCATGAAGAGAGTTGAGGGACTGGAGCATCTCTCATGTGAGGAGAGGCTGAGGAAGCTGACATTGTTCAATGTGGAGAAGAGAAGACTCAGGAAGAGCTTATCAATGTGTTTAAATAGCTGATGGGATGGAATGAAGAAGAGGGAGCCAAACTCTTCTTAGTAGTGCCCAGTGGCAGGACAAGAGGCAATGGGCACAAATTAAAACCTGTGAAATTCCATCAGAATACAAGAAAAGAATTTTTTACTGTAGGAATGGTCAAACACTGAAATAGGTAGCCCAAAGCAATTGTGGAGTCTTTATCTGTGAAGATATTAAAAATCCAGGTGAGCGTGATGCTGGCTGTAGGTGAGCCTGCTTGAGCAGAGTGTTGGACTAGATGATCTCAGGAGGTCCCTTCCCACCTCAGCCATTCTGTGAGGAGGAGGAGGTGGAGGTGACAACCCTTAGGTATCTATTCTGCTTTATTTATGTGGTGTCTTCACAATTACGGATATGTATGTTACTTATTGTAATGAAGCTGGATGATTTTTCACCTCTGGAATAAGTCACATTTGGGTCTTTCTTATTACCTTAATCAGCAAAAAATACATATACTATTTTAACCTGCCCCTGTGATCATCTAAGGATTAATCTGACATCACGTAACTAATTTAATTCAATTTCACATTACCATTCCTGAAACTTACCATGATAAATTGGAAGCTTTTTTCCTGTTTGCATCTCTAAATTGATAAGCCCTTTCATCTTGTGTACAGTTGTTCATACAAGCTGAGATCTGTTGGAAGGTCTGACTTCCTTCTTTCAGCAGTGCCATTGATTCATTGGCTTTAGTGGTGTCTGAACAGGATGCCACTTATGTCACCATCTCTAAGACACAATCCAACACTGACTGTCAGACCTTCATAGGTTGTTGGGTATCAGTTGTTGATACTGAGGATGCCTCAATCTATGCAGAAGTCTCCTGAAGAACTAAGCAAAGGCTTTCGTATCTGGTACCCAGTTCCATAGTACTCAAGGCCTACTGTAAAAAGAACGTTATTCTAAATATTCAAAGGGGTGTGTTACAAATTTAACAGGCATTTGAGTAGCTGATTGGTAGACCAGTAATTCATCAGAGCATTTGAATTTTAATTGCCTGAGTTGTATGGCACAAACACACATGAGGAAAAGCTCTTAGGACATACGGGGAAACCACGGGCTGTTTGAATCTTGGAGGTCTCCATTGTTTGTACCAGGTGGGGGAAGTTTTCATGACGGCTGGTAACACTGCAAAGTGCACTTGTCTGCTTTTTTTAAATCAAAATATTGCTTTAAAAAATATTTCATATTGTTATTTTTTTGATTTTATGTTATCATCTGCTTTGCTGGTAAGGAACAGACAGGCAAGTTTACAGCCTGGTTAATAGGCAGTTCCAACACCACTCATTACTTACAACGCTGGAGCTCAGTATTCTTAATTTCAGATAATTTAGTCTGACCATACAGCCTCAGAATATGAGAAAGATTTTTAAAAATGCATGAAAATTGCTGGTTTCAGTGGAAAGGATGGTCCGTTGAATTAATCCTGATTAATCACAAAATTATTCCTGTTTTGGAGGGGGGAGATTTCCTAATTCCGTTCCCTGTGCTCAGATTTCCACAGCATCAAATTGAATTCTGGAACTTCCGTATTTTGCCTGCAGAGCGTAGTGTAGTAAGGTATCCCCTTCTTTGTCAAGTCTTAGATATGTTTGCTCAGACAGAAGTATTTTGAATGAGGAATAGTTCAAAATGCTTCATTCATCTTCAGAGATAAAATTGGCATGCAAATGTAAAACACTGTCAAGGAGAAGAAGAGCAAGCCTTGTTGTAGGGGACCATTGTAATGTGCAGTTGAATTGCTTTCGTTAAATTCTTCTCAACTGCCAGATACTTTCTAGGGAAAAAAAATCCTGGTGTTTATATAATACAGACTTCACCTTGTTTCATGACAATGTAAGAGAGAGATCCAACCATTGAATCCTGTCCAGGTTTTCATGGCAAAACTACGTTGCAGGTATTTTTATTTTTTTTCCACCCCTCATGAACCTGAGGTATTTCTATAGCTTTCAGTACGTGTAATTTGAGAACAAGTGTTAAGCTTGCCTCTGAGTGATGATTATTGGATACTATGCTGTGGCTCTGAATCTCTCTGAAATATCTGTGCTACTAGAAGAATTTGTTGTTTGTGGGTAACAGATCTCTTCTTTGCACTGACTCTTAAAATTTTGTCTTGGCTTCTGTTTTTATATTCCTTTTGTAATATGTAAACATGGTGTTTTAAAGAAAAGAAATCAAAGGAATAAAAACTCTCTTGTTCCATTTACAGAAAATCCTTCTGAATCTCGACTTTAGTTTGCTTAAAATGTTTTTTTCCAATCCTCCTTACTCTTTGGGAATCCTAGGAATAAGTAATTCTGAAACAGTTAAAGGAGAAATATCTGAGCAAGAGACACAATAGTCTATTTCCCACCCTTGTGTAGCATGAGTAATTCTCGGTACAAAGGATTCCAAGTAAATTTCAGTGGCTTCCACCTGTTGTAATGAACTACAGTCAAACCTCCCTTTCTGGACTGAGCCATAAATATCTAATGTAATGTCGTGGTAGCCTAGCTGACAAGCAGATGGTCAGACCCGCCTCAAAGTATTGGCAGCCTTCTAGGTGGAAAGCAAATTGGAATCTCATTAGACAAAGAGGTGTGTTTACTTCTTTTTGAAATAATAGTAGTTGTCGTCTTATCTGGATGCAGCATTGAGTGAAAGTACAGTGAAAGGATCAGTGAAAGCATGTTAAGAAATGTTTATAAGGGGCTCCTGAAGACAGGAGCCTTTAGGTTCGGTACCTGTAGTGTGAATAAGGAACTATTTTAAAACAACTCCAGTAGATGTCTTGCCAGATGTGAGTAATGGAATTTGAGGTACTAACACATTGTCCACAGCAGCATGCCACAGATTTGGATTCCTGACTCCTTTAGTAATGGAACAACCTGAACCTTAAGCACCTGCCCTGAAGAACCTTCTCGCTCCTTATTTCATAGAAATCGTTATGATTGGAAGAGACCTTTAAGGTCATCAAGTCCAACCATCAACCTAACGCTGCCAAGTTACTACTAAACCATGTCCATCAGAACTACATCTACCCATCTTTTAAATACCTCCAGGGATGGTGATTCCACCACTTCCCTGGGCAGCCTCTTCCAATGCTTGATAACCCTTTCGGTGAAGAAATTTTTCCTAATATCCAATCTAAACCTCCCCTGGTGCAACTTGAGGCCATTTTGTCTTGCCTATCGCTTGTTACTTGGGAGAAGAGATCGGCCCCCACCTCTGTACAACCTCCTTTCAGGTAGTTATAGAGAGCGATAAGGTCTTCCTCAGCCTCCTCTTCTCCAAACTAAACAACGCCAGTTCCCTCAGGTGCTCCTCATAAGACTTGCTCTCTAGACCCCTCACCAGCTTTTGTTGCCCTTCTCTGGACACACTCCAGCACCTCAATGTCTCTCCTGTAGTGAGGGGCCCAAAACTGAACCCAGTATTCGAGGTGGGGCCTCACCAGTGCTGAGTACAGGGGGACAGTCACTTCCCTAATCCTGCTGGCCATGCTATTTCTGATACCGGCCAGGATGTTGTTGGCCTTCTTGGCCACCTGGACACACTTGCTGGCTCATATTCAGCAGGCTGTTGACCAACACTCCCAGTTCCTTTCCTGCCAGGCATCTTTCCAGCCACTCTTCCCCAAGCCTGTAGTGCTGCATGGGGTTGTTGTGACCCAAGTGCAGGACCCAGCACTTGGCCTTGCTGAACTTCATACCATTGACCTCGGCCCATCGATCCAGCCTGTCCAGATCCCTCTGTAGGGCCTTCCTACCCTCAAGCAGATCAACACTCCTGCCCAACTTGGTGTTGTCTGCAAACTTACTGAGGGTGCACTCGATCCCCTCGTCCAGGTCGTTGATAAAGATATTAAAGAGAACCAGCCCCATTACTGAGCCCTGGGGAACACCACTTGTGACCGGCTGCCAACTGGATTTAACTCCATTCGCCACAACTCTTTGGGCCCGGCCTTCCAGCCAGTTTTTTACCCAGCGAAGGTGGTTGTACTATTCGGGTGCCATAAATGAGATGCACACCAGAGCGGACATAAAATATGTGAAACCATAAAAAATTAAAATACATGTATCCGCTAAACTAGTTCCATTCCATTACAGTTGGAAGAGCTGGAGGTTGGCTTTTTGGATAGACAATATAGTTAATGTTGCTATGATCAAACTAAAAAGTATTTGCTCAGCTTAGAAAAAAATTTAAAGGCTCTAATATCCAATGTTAATTTAACAAAATAACAAACCCTAATGTTTGTACATGTAAGGCTACATTAGACTAGTGGAAAGGGTGTTGCTTCTTTTGTGTTGTAATTCTTTATACTTAGTAATTTGCTTTCATTAGTTAATACCACTTAGACCTTCACACCCCTGTTCTATCTTCAGGTGCATGCATATTCCAATTACGTTTGTGCCCCAAATAACTAAGAGTATGGAAATGGTAACCAAGTTTTGAAAATCAGGACCTTGCTTCTAGTGCCCCTTGCTTTAAATAAAAAAGTCTATTCCTGTCCCAGATATTTACACTTAATATCCACCTGTTTCATCTCTAATGAATTATTCATGCATGTATATGTGAATACTGTATATAAGACGTTTCATTAGAGAAAGAGGGCTTCTGAGTTCTGGAGCATATACCAGTATCTCCTCCTCAGGTGTTTCTTTGATATGCCAGAACATCTTTCTACTGAAATCTTCATCCAAAGTTTCTACAGTGAAATGAGTTTTTATGCAGTTTCCAATCACCATCAGAGAGAGCTTTTTTATGATCCCTGTTTCTTCTGCTAGCAACGATATTTCATATTTCATATATAATTTTTTTCTTTGCTGGCTGATTTCTATTAAAATCTGTTTATTGTTTCAGAAATTCATTTTGAAGTGGTATATTGCATTCCTACATCTCTAAGCCCTCTGCCCTTCTTCGTAGTCCAGGCTTTAAAGTGGGGAGGAGGAAAAAATAGGGGGAGATTTTTGTTTCTGAGGTTGTCAGGCCTCAGGAGTATCCCAGTTGCATGGTCATGGCAGGGAATCGTGTTCAGTTAGTGCTGCTGCCTTGTAACAAACAGTCCGAAACAATATCGAGAGGGTATGGAGAGACCAAGCTACTCAGTTTCCATTCCTGAGTATTGTACAGTGCAGTTGTTTCTTAGCTCTGTGTTTCCTCTTAAAGATTTGATTCAACAGCAGTATGGGCCTCGCATGTTTGTGGTCATGAAAAGTTTACCCAGTAACCCACCTAACCTTGTCTAGTGGTGTTCAAAGTCTGTTCCCTCTGCTCAGTGGCCCTCTGCGTTTGTGTATGTTGTCTGAAATGCAGGATATAGATTATGTGGGGTTTTTTTTAAAAACTATATTTGAGTATTTTCAAATAGATAAAGTGCTTACCATGAAGTAAGGAAATAGTGAATTTTCATTATTTAATTACTGTCCTCTAACTGTTTCAGAGTACAAAAAAAAAAATACTTTTCAAACTACTTTTTTTGAAGAGATGAGAAAAACTTATTTTGGACAGTTTTTCACAGTCTATGCAGTATTGTAAGGCCATTTCTGTTAAAAGCTTATCTTTTGGGTACTCAGCACCTTTCAACTGAAATTCCAATAAAATGAATGCTTATCTTTCACCTCAGTAAGTTTGGGATTATACCATTAATGCAGCAAATAAAGAATGTCAAATCTGTTCAGTAGTACAGATTTGCTAAGGTATAGTAGGAAAAAAAGCAATCCAAATTTGGCCATTTTGTCCCCTGTTCTGGAGGTGGTCCCAGGTTATCTTAATGTTCACTAATGTGCAGGAATTCATTGTAGTGCTAGATATCATGGGACAACTCAACTTCAGTCTTGTTAGGAACTGGCATCCAGTTGAAGTAAGTATGTTTAGGACTGATTTTTGGATAAGCAAAACATTGCAATAACGTCTTAAAGATACTTTATTATATGTAATAGAAACATAGTTTTCAGATTGTGGATTTTTATTCCGTGATAGAATTATGGAAACATTTTGTTTCAGATATCAGAAACTTTATGCTTAAGTACTTCCCATGTGCATTCTGGACAAATAATCATATAGTCTGAAATATGTATATATTTTCATAGATACCTTGCACGTGTCATAAAAATACCTGTGAATGATATTAATATCTGAATTATAAACTGAACTTGGAAGATAACTTTTAAAACATTGTTTTACAAGCACTGTATTGGACCACTTCTACTGTGTAGACTGCTCTACAGGAAATAACCTTGTATTGAATCAGTGAAAACAGAATTTCAGTGTAATCTTCTTTGGTGCTGACCCTTTTTCTTTAAGGTATTTACTGGTATAAAATGGTGTTTATTGATGAAGGTATTCATTGTAGCTTATTCCTAAGTCCACAGCAAAGCTTTTGAAGACAGGTTGTCCTATAAAAATTTGAAGATTTCAAGTCGAGCTATGTGGTTATATTTTTTGGTCTGAAGTTACACTACCTGCTTCCTTCAATTTTGAAATTATTTAGCCTCAGGGAGATTTCCTCCCTGTAATAACATTTTGGAGTTTGTTGTCCAGTTCTGAGCAGGTAAGGCAAATAAAGGGAAGAAAGTGAAAAATAAAAAGATAAATAAATAGTAGCTTTTGTTTCTAGCAGTCTGAGTAAACTCTACAAACTACCTTGGGTTTGTCAAAGGGATAATGGAAAAAGCCACCAGTTTCTTTCCTCCATATGTATATATTCTCTTTCCTCCTTTGCACAGCACTCTTAGCCTCCATGCTTATGTGTCACTGAGAGGTGTCAGATTTGTATCTAACATACTCTGGTTGTCTTTTAAAGTCCAGACAACCCATTGTGGTAGGTGGACAAAGTACGTGAAGTCATGCCTATAGTGAGGATACGTTCAGCATGTGTTGGCCGGAGAAACTCTCTCGATCAGGTTTCATATTCTCCCTGAGTAAAATGAGTTGTAGAGAACTTGTCCAAAAAGTTTCAGGTAGTTGAGAACTGCTGGTTAGTCTTTAATGGGTAAGATTCAAATCCTGATATATTGTCCCTAGACACTCTTCCTTTTTGCCTGTGACTTCTTCTCTTCCTCCTGTGGTATGCCACAACCGCTTCTTTTGAACTTTCACCAAGTGAAATGAATTGATTCCAAGTGATAGTGGCCTGGCAATGACAGTCAACCTGTTACAGCCTTTAAAAGAACACAGCTGAATAGAATTACAAGTCCACCTTTTGACCTTCAAATATATTAATGTCTGGCTAATTTAACGGCTTCATTTGGTGATTCCATTGTCCACAGAACATAAGTTGTATATTTCATAAAAAAATCAGGCTTTGGCGAGTTATTATTTTGGGTGCCTAAGTAAACAACATGATTTTCAATAGTTTTTTCAACAGATTTTTCTGGGCACAGCTGAATTTGCACAGCATGAGGTCTTTGTTGGGCAAAGACTCTTTGTATACAACTCACATCAGGAAGAAAAGTTGACAAGCTTAAACTTAACAAAATAAAATACACCCATGGGGTTTTTTTATTTTTTGTTTGAAGCCTTCTACCTCTACTTCCTGTCAGGCCAACAGTGTTTTCCTCCAATTGCGCTAAAGAATAAAGTTTATCATTAAAAAATTTATTTGTATTGAACATGCTTTTCCAGGTAAAGTCAATATCAAAAGGGTTTTCATGGTAGATCATCTTTCAGGTGCAGTATTTTGCCCTTTTACAACTTAGGACTGAAGAGTTATAGTTACACAAATACCTTTTATTTTTCTGGTAGAAGTACGGGGGCAGAAAAGCTCAAACTTTTGTCCTCAAGTGAGACATAGAAGCAGATGATTGGAAAACATTGTTCTCGCCCTGGTATGGACTGATTGAAGAGGAGCTTATCTAGATATTGTTTCTTCATCTAGTTTAATTCATATCATAGTAATTTATGCTAACAATTTTACTATCCTGCTTATAAAATATATTTTCTCCTTAATTTCTGGCATTTGTACTCCAAAAAATTATCAAAATGTTGCATGTGCAAACATGCAAGTTTGGTGAGTACTGAACTTCATGGCAACTTAGTTCAGTTGTGGTTGAAATACCTGCTTGTGTAACGTGTGTCAGGTGAGGACATAACCTCTGATTTATGCAAGTAATACTGGTCATCCAAGTCTCTATTTTTAAATCAAAACTTTGTTTTTCAGTTATATTTTTGTGTTATATTTCTCTATATTTTAGTGTCTCACTTTTGAACAATGAAGCTTATCTTGGCCTGATAGCCTGTAGTATGAATTTTACTTGATTACTAAGTAGTTGTATACATTGTAAAATTGAAATTAATGCTATTCATATAGAAATATTCAGGAGTTGAAGGTAGGAAGCTCTCTACTGTCTAGCTTGATTTCATTTCAGAGCGAGTTCAACTGCTGATCTGCGGTACCAGTCTTCTTTCTGAACTAGCAGAATAATTTTCTTTGAGTTGTTACAGCCTTGTTTTGAGAAACTACTGCTAATTATTTGCTGCCAGCTGTTGTAAGGAACTGTAGACCCACAAAATTGTTGTTCATGGCTTTTTAAACCACAATTTCACAATTTTATATCAGTCTGTCATAGGCCATTTACACACATCTGTCCTTGTTTCTCTACATCTTTTCTTGGCTCAAGAGTACCTTTTTGTTTTCTTTGTAGTAGCTTATCTAGTTCAATGGAGGGTCCTTCTACAGATTGTGTGATTTTGTGTTCCTTCCGTATTTTGCCAACTCTTCCCTTACTGCTAATTTCCAGCATCAGCCGCATATGACCTTGTGGGTGTTTTTCTGCCATTTGCTAATATTTACCTCATATTACTTCACTAGCTCCAAAAAATGTAAGTGTAAAATTTTACATGAACTTTTATACTCTTGGCCTAATCATCACAATTGTAATAAATACTCATGGTTGTAAACATGCCCAGTTATTGGCAGAGCATAAATATTTACATATTAAACTGCAATTGTGTGTATGCACATGCGTTCATGTGCTTTCTGGGGAAGAGAGGTTGTCAGTTTTGCTTAGTGCATTTCCAGAAAGCTTTGCAGGATAAGAACTTGTTTCTGTGAGTGAGGTCAAGCTCAGTGTAATGATGTCTGCATCTAGATAGCATGAGTAGCTAATTGTTGTGGTTTGCATTTTTGTGAAATAAATCGCACAATTTACATTGCCTATCTTGCAAAGATAAACATTGGCACAAAGGTAATGTCTCACATCTGCTTGGCTGGTCTCTACTGTGATGAACTTTTCCATATTCTATGGCCTCTATTACTCTATAAATGTGGAGACTTTGGAGAGCGTTGATGTATTTGGGGATTTGGTTCCTGTTTAGCTGTCTTGCAGGATCTAGACAGACAACATGCAAAACAGATGAAGAGGATTGTTCAGTCCTTGCTTTTTTTATTTTTCACATAGATGCAATAATTCTGTGTTTTTATTACATGTGTTTTGAAAGCATTAATTTGATTTTTATAATTGAACATTGTAAGATTTCCATGTGTTGAATGTCTTGACGCTTGACTGCTACAATAATTGGCTGGAATGCCATCTTGAGAAGTTTTGCGAAAATGACTGATTATATTTGCTTTACTCCGTATGTAAGTGCTTTTACTGGTTTAGTGCTGTATTTTACAGTACTGAAATATCAAGTAGAGAAGCATGAAGACTGAAATGTAGATACCGCATTATTTTTTCATTATTTTAATTTTTAAAGCTTCACCGCTTTCAATTTTATGGTGAGGATGTATTTTAAACGCAGTCTAGAAATGATATTTTTTTCTTAAATGAGTTTAAAATGGTGAGGCAGAGTCTTGCTCAAATGTTAATGAGTTGAGTGGAGGGTTTTTTATTGCATACTCCATAAAATATTCTACACAACAAAAATTCTAGCACCAGCATAAGCTTTATAGATGTCATGTACTAGATCAAGTGTTTACCATAAGTATTTATAATACAGTAAATGTTAATTTTAACACTGTCCCTAGTTTTTGTCATTCCATTTTGTTATGCTGAAAAGTTATTGTCTTAATTGTATTAGATTTTAAATAACCCAGCAGATGCAGAAAAAAATATTACTTTCTTGGACTGGTTCATGGTGTGGTGAGTTAGGAAGTAGATTAACTGTTAGAAAATCAGCAAGTCTGCTCTACTGTTTTAAGTTCCTGTATAAGTGGGACAGGATGAGACTTAATTCAGTAAAAAAATATTCAAGATTCAGGATCAAATATAATAAGTTATGGAGCTGCAGTTAGGGTTTATTGTCTTTTTCTGAATTCATTAAGAAGGTAAGGTACCTAAGTCAAATGTAAGAAAGCGATACTTGATTATAGACCTGCTTTACCATTTTCTGAAATAATCTTAGGCACTTAACTCCATCTTTGGAGAAAACACTTATAAATTCTTCTAAAAATCTGGCCCATGGAAATGAAACTAAATTTGTGGAGTAAATTCATCATTTGTAAATGTAAAATATGTTTGGGTAAACTTTACTGTTTTCCCCATGTTGATCACATTTTTTTTGAGTTATTTTATTCAGCTACTAAGCAACAAAATAATGTTTTCAAACTCCTTTTTTGAAGAAAGTTGCTTCAAATTCAAAATTTAAAAAAATAAATCACATAACAAATAAAAAGAATACTCCGTAAGCTATACAGACCTTAAAGAAATACATGGAGGTATGGCATATCCTCCTGACTGCCCAGAAAGGACAGAATAGAGTTTGAAATGTTATCTTTAGGTGGAAATTGCCGTGTTTTGCAATGCTGTGCAAACAAAGTGTTTCATTAAGAAAATAATTTAAACTGGTGGTTCAAAATAAGATTGCAGTTATTTAATTGCAGGTTTTTACTTCTAAATTAAATTAAGTGTGTATTTTTGTATGTTTGTAAAGAGCAATGCTTACTATTTTACTTCATTTTCCTCTTAGATACAGTTATTTACTTAATCATATTTCTTTAAAAACAGACCATTCATAACAAACAAGACCTTTTTATTACTCTGCAATGTTCTGCATAACACACTTGCACCATTATATATACATTTTGTCTGGAAACTACTATGTTCTGGTAGCAAATGAATATTTGAATATTTGCTTTTTAAATTTATGAAATTTGAAGCAAAATTTTGATAGGGGCAGGTAAAATATTGAATTAACACTGGAAGTAGTTTTATATTGTCTCCTGTTGTGTTGAATCTTTGCTTGCTCAAATGCTCAAAGAAAGGTACTGTTGCCAAAAACCAGGTGACCCGTGTTTTCACTCTCGTCTACAACACAGGTCTGGAGTCTGAGTATTAACAGTTCGTACAATTTGTGGACTACCGGTGTTTCTCTTACAGCTTATTCACACACAGAGTAGCATTTTCTGCTTTGCATAATGATAAAAAGTTCTTGAATTGTAAAGTTCTGCAAATGTGCTGAGTATTATTAAAGTTTTTTAGTATCCTTGTTAGCCATTTTAAATGCTTGCCAGGAATCCACACACTATGCCTTGTTTGTGCTGTAAGTTTAATAGTATCTCTTCATACAAATACAATTCTTTAGAAATCTAATAAGTAACTGCCATATTTGAGATGTGACGTTATTGACCATTTGTTATAATGAAGTATCTGGGTGCAAAAATACCTGTATTGGCTTGGCATTTCTTGAAGTTTTTTTCCTTCCCAATCATTTTCCAGGAGTACTCTAGAGCTTCATTGATATTTGCCCGTGTAAATTATCAGGAGACTAATTGCTCACCTCTGTTTTTTCTTTAGACTTGTGAATGCTTGAGTAACGAACTGTAAATCAGAAGAAAACTTAGCATGATTTTACAAGGGCCTGATGCAGAGTTCATTGAAGGCAGTAGAAAAGTTTCTCTTGATTTTGCTGGAGATCACCTTGGAAAGAATGAGGCATAAGAAAAATCAGAAAGTCCACAACTATTATTTTGCTCCTTCTTTTCTTATGACCTTTAATTTAATTTGGTAAAATATGTTAATGTCCACTTGATAGTGGGTAGCCTCTAAAATGGATCCATTTTTGGTGTTGGGAAGTAACATCATGAATGACCATTCTGTACTTGAGAGACATTACGTTCAGAACTGAAGATATAGTTCATGAAGCCAGTACTTCTAGATTAATATAAGGTTTTTGAGTGCTTGAAAACCGTTTGAAAATGATCCAAGTAGACTCTGTTCTTAACTTGTAATGTTTTGGGGTGTTTATATCGTTTCAAATACAGTGCTTTCTTATCTCCAAAGATTAAATTTGCCCATTTTGCCTATGTAATATTTATATATGAACAGGAAATAGAAGTCAGTATCCAGATTTGTTGACCCCTGAGATATAATATTGACCTCAGTGAGTATTAACTTCTCAGATCAATAAATGCTGTTATTGACCTCAAAGAAAAATCAATAGCAGCTTGTTAATTTGCAAACTATGACTGCAAGAAAATGGTACACATTTTGTTCTTTATTATCACCTATTTATATCTATATTTTAACGCCTTCAGTATTTCCACCTAGAGATCATCATGTCAAAACATTTCAATCCCGGCTGTTAGAAGGTTGAGGAGGCAGGCATTATACATTATGGAATAATTGATGAGCAGTACATGTTATTTCCCATATCTCATGAAAATAATACCCTGAGCAGTTGTATATCACCTGTGTTGTTTTCCTTTTTTGGGTAGTCCAGTTCGTTTCATTTGATTTTCTCTGGTGCGCTTCATCAAAACATTGCATAAAAGTACTATATTTTAGCTGCCAAAAGAACACTTCTACATGAATAATAAGGGGGATGAAAGACTGACTAGTGGAAATGAGGAGACTGAGAGTGATCACTATAAAAATCATAATTAATATACAGTAGATTTTTCCTATTTGCATAAGCATGACAGTTTTCTAGGCAAGAATCTGCTCTGCAGCAGGCTGAAATTATAACTGTGTGACTATATAACAAAGAAAAAAGTTTTAAATGACAAAGTATTGGTGGAGAGGTGTTGTTTTGTATCATAGCAGGTTTTGTATATAAACACTGAAATGTCAGGTTTTACATAGTTTGAAATACCTAAAAAATGCCTATTGCTGAAATTCAAATGTCATAACAGTAACAGTTCTTCTGCATATATATCACTTTGATATTTAAACTTAAAAACCTCATAAATGATTTAATATTACTTTGGCCTTGTTATGATCTGACTGCCAAAAAAGGCAAAGGCTGATTTTCATCTGGTCTGGAGAGTAGTGTTTTCATTCACAGAAGACAAAGCACAAGTCTGTCAGCCTTTTACAGTCATTAATTCTGTCTGATACATCTGCAGTGATCTTGGCAAACTGATTGCTATGTTTAGAAAACTTTTCCTTCATTAAATGACAGCGTGAGAGCTATTCACATGCAAAAATAAGGCACTAGTTTAATTTTCACAATAACTGAAGTGGTTGCAGGTTTTTTGATGGCTATATGGTTTTGCCCTTTAATATCATGACCTCCCAGAACTTCGTTTGTGCAACCATGTTATTCTCATGAGAGACAGAGTCAACGATATTATACTCCTTCTGTAGATAGGCAGACCAAAGCATAATGAGGTTAAATTAAAAAATAATAATAATAATTAAAAAAAAGCAGCATCAAGTTAGATTAATCTCTGAGGTTCAGACAAATGATGCTTGTGCAGATCTGGAAAAATGTTTGTGGTGATTATGCAGTCTTTTCTGTCTTACAGAAGAAGTCCTGAATGGTCAAGAAAGCCAATATCTGTAAGTCTATATAGAAATCCCAAGTAGTAGGAACAGTTTCCCTGCTTCTCTCCTTGACCTTTTGAATCACCTTTGAATAACCAGGTAGTTTGGACCCTTCTATAAGAGACCAAAACAGAAATGATGTGGAAGGTGGTGAATTTGGGGAGAGCGGAAAGTTCACAGTCACACTACAGGAGCAGAGAGATCATGTCAGCCTTATATTTTAAAATTATCTCTTTTCAGCCTACAGATTGCAGAGCAGCACCCAGATGTTCAAAGTACCAAGTTGTCCATGATGTATCAGAATTTTAGTAGTCAAACTAGGGCAACCAGACAAACTCTTGAGTGAGTGTGAGCCAAATATGGCTCCTTGACTCTGCAGACCACCATTTTTCAACCTCGAAGTTACCTAGTCCGCTCAGGAACGCTGTGCTACAGTGCCTGGATCTCAGCGTGACCTCTGGTCTCAGGATTATGGAAGATAGCGCTGGTGTTAGTTCTCATGGTGTCTTAATGGCTGTATGGCACCTGGTGAATTCTCTGCTCTGGAAGCATTGTCTTTAAGGTGTACTTGAGTTCAGGAAAAAGCCTTATAAATTCAAACATCCAGTCCTCTGCTATGAACATCTAATGCTTTATTTTCCCTTTTAATACCCTCTTTAATCACTAGAGCTGTTTACTTAGCTGATGAGAGGCTCTTAAGACTAAGCCTAACTTAACCAAAAGAGAAGGAAATATAATATACTCCACAACATTGTAATTTTTAAAAAGTCTTGTTCACAATCCAGCATTTGTGGTATGTCAGAAGTAGTTCAGTTTATAACTATAAAATCACTAAATTTAACGTCTCAATAGATGTTACTGACGGCAGAGTTACGGATTTCCATAATTGAAACGTTTGGAGATTCTGCACTAATGGTCAGTGGAGCACAAGCTAGTAATGTTATGAGATGAGATGTTCTGCTTAGTCTCTTTGTGAATTACTTTTACTCTCCCCATTTTGCTTTATTAAGGGAATTTTCCATTTACTTCCTATTTTGGGAAAAAGTCTCTGTTATTAAAGTATATAAAATATTTGATGCCATAAAATGGATCTATTTTAGTTTGATAAACTAGAAATATGCTGTGCTGTGAGGGTCATAGCTTATAATACATACTGTTAGTACTTTTTCATTTTTCTGTATTAGGAGATTAGTGAAAAATAAGCTCTATCAATTAAGTTTTATTGCGAAATTATCTTCAGATGTACAGCAGTGAAGATGATATTGAGTGATAACACTAGAGTGGATTTTGTATAAAGCAATTACAGCTTGAAAACCGCAATCTGAATGAAAATATTGCTCAGGGTTTTTTTTGTAATCTAGCATTAATGCCAAAAAACCTCTTCCTTTAGAAAGTGCTTAAATTACCTCTATTAAACACAAGACATTCCTAAGCTGTTCATGTGGGCTATTCACTGAAAAATACTTTACTGATACCTGGTTTCACTGCTCATGCTTTGGCAAATCTGTAAAGTACATATAAGCATATGGTTCCACCTCTTAAGATGATTCTGTTTATAATATTACCATGTTTTCCTAAAGATATTACTTTGTTTATATGAATACCAGTGTTCTTAATTCAGAAATTATTTTATGTAGGTGCACTTCGATGCTATGAAATTTTTTACATTCTTAAAAGCAATGATTTACCCTGAGAGAATAAGCAAGGCTTTTTCACAGTATGATGTAATACATATAGCCACACATGTTTCCTTGACGTGTTATTCTGGAGATAAAAGCGCATTGAGCTTTGCAAAGTGAATTTCACAAACTTCAGAAGTGAATTGTTTCGTTCTGCTCATAATGAATGAAATCTATCTGAATGCCCAAATCATGCTTATTGCAGTGTTCCATTCTGCCATCCCACCTTCAGTGGCACAGGCAGCCCCCTCAAAACACATAAAGGACTTTGTTGATTTAGAAAAACAAATTACATTGTTCAAGAGCTGCAAGGTAGTTCAGTCCCTATTTATGGTATAGGGAATTTTCCATATAGCATTCACTACTTGTTTTGGAATAGCGTACTTCAAAATGTTTTATTGAGTGCACATACAAGAGAAGTAGCTCTGTAAAATGCCCAATTTGGAATAAACTGAACAGTACCTTAAGGAGGGTCAAATAATTTTGGAAGTGTATGAGTTGTACTCCATTGTTTCATTGTGGATAAATAGCTTGTGGCTCTGACCAAATCCCCAGTGATGCCAGCATGAATCAAGACAATTGAGTCAAGTGGTTACAGGTTTCCATCCTTTCAAATTGATCAAATTGAAATAGCCCATTAGGAATTGATTTAAATCAGTTTAGATAAGCTCAGTCTTAGTCCTGGGCCTTGAGGCTTTGGCTACTAAAGTTCACTTGAAGTTGGACATATACCAGCTCCACAGGCCATCAACTTTATTAGTGTGGAGATAAGCTGATTAGATCTTGTCAATCAAAGGTGCCAATATCTCAATTGAGTGTCTCTCCCAGTCTTTCTCTCCTTCTTTGTTGCCCGCTTCAATGCCTTAAAAAAAAAAAAGAGAGAGAGCGAGCGAGCGCGCACAAGCAAGAGAGAGATGTGTGGTATGCATCCCCCTGGTTGTCACCAAGCAGGGTGCAAGGGTACTGTGATGATGTGATGACTATATTAAAGAGGACATCAATTTGTTTTAAAGTGTTTTGATTTTTTATGGTGGCATTAAGAGAGAGAACATTGTGGTTGCAGCTTTACTAGAAAGCAAAGAGTTCTAGAAGGGGAAAAAAAAAAAAAAAAAGTGTTTCTTTGAAACCTACCGGGTCTTTGAGTCTTGCTGTGCCAATGGGCGCTTAATTGCTCCTGTAACTGGNTAAAGAGGACATCAATTTGTTTTAAAGTGTTTTGATTTTTTATGGTGGCATTAAGAGAGAGAACATTGTGGTTGCAGCTTTGCTAGAAAGCAAAGAGTTCTAGAAGGGGAAAAAAAAAAAAAAAAGTGTTTCTTTGAAACCTACCGGGTCTTTGAGTCTTGCTGTGCCAATGGGCGCTTAACTGCTCCTGTAACTGGCATACTCTGATCCACCACCAGCTTAGGCACTATTCTTCTCTCCAAATTATTCATTTATATAAAATTGAAAGATTTGTGGATGTTTAATCCTTACAGAAGTAATTTTAAATATTTTTTAAGTATAGCCTCTTTGAGAAATGTTTGGTTATGCCAATAATGAGCATGATATATTGTAACAGTCTGGGAAATTACAGCATGAATTAAGGTCAGGTTAGAACATACAGTGTCCCTCTCTCTGAAAACAAAGCTATGCATGCACTGAATAAATACATGCAGGTATTTGCATCTCTGCTTTGTAGAGGACAAAAACAGATAAACAGAACATCAGCTGTAAAAATCTAATAGTGCAGTGTTTCGGCTTTGGGCTTCATCATATAGTTAAAGATGGTATAGAGGAAAACTGGGCTTTTGTTCTTCACATCTGAAGTTTGCTCACACCATGCCTCCCTCATACTTCAAATGCAAACAACAGAAGCCCGTCCTTTTCTTCCATCACCCTACACTCACCACCCAATGAAGGCTGGAGCTACAGTGCTGCAGAACTACATTGCCACACTGGATTATCTCTTTATCAGTTATTCTTCACTCCACTGTATCAATTTTCCACTAACCAATCAGACACTCCTCTTAGAAAAGACTGTTTGACTATTTCTTCTAGATAAATGTATTTATAGCTACACCGATCCACACAGGCAACTCATGTGCTACATGGCTTGGGGACAGAAAGAGAATTACTTGCTCCTTCCAGAGGACTTCAAATGTGTTCTCTCTAGTTAATGCTGCTATTTGGGGATATTCGAGGAAAAAAATCTAGTATTTGTGTGAAGATCTTAATTATTCACTTGGGTGCTGGAGTTCAGATATAACTGCAACACCGTGTATTTGCGTAGAAGGAAAAGATGCTCTTTTCCAATCTCACCTTTGTTTCCTGCCAGTCATTCTTGCCAGCTCCCTGTTCAGTCTGCATGCGGAGGGGAAGTTAATAGCCAACTGTAGCACAAGGAGGATATCATGACAGTAAGCTGTCTGCATTATTCAAGTAGGGGTTTCTTTTGCCACTCCCCCAAAAAGATAAAAAGTTCCAAACATGGAAAGAAATTGTAGGGGAGAATAGCCTTATTGCCTTATTGTAGCCAATTAGAATTCCTCTGTGTTTAGATGGGGTTGTTGAGCTGTATTTTTTTTTATTTTTTTCTGTTTAACACACTGTTAACAGCTCTTACGCTGCAGTTACAGTCAATCGGAAGCAAGTGTTTTTTGAGAAGTTACTGAAGGAGATCTGTGGAGCAGACCACTAACCAAATGACGCACCTTTTTCCTCCAGCTACTTCCCAAGTTGAAATCACTAACTCATTGTTTAAAATCTCTTTTTGAAGGCTAAAAAGAAATGTACTGGTGTTCCAACTTGCCCTTTGATTACTCTGCCTTACCTTCATTAGCCATATTTTTTCAAACTGATATTTGTTTCTAATGCAGTCATCTTTGAAAACCCATTTTTTTACTGGTTGCGTGGAACTGCGCAGCATGGAATTGAATTAACAGTGCAAAACCCATGGTGATATTATTTGATTAGTAACCTAGTATTTCATGATAGACTGGATAGTATGGTCATGACTTCCAAAATAATTTGTACTTTATTGAAAATAGGGTGTGCTCAACTTGATATTATAGATAGACTGAACATATGTTTTGTCTTGGCAATTCTGAGAGTGTTAAATAACATTTTTATCTCTTCTTTCAGCAAGTGGAGGAGCTGAGTTCTGTCTTGATGGCTGAGTCTACCATAGGTTTATTGCTGTGTTTATTTCAGCAGACCCTTCAGTTAGTACTTGAATTCAGCTTAGTATAAGGCCACAGATGACAGTAAATACAATTTCTAGAAAGATGCGTTAGCCAAATAAGCAGGGATTTTTGGCAAGTTTTTAATTTAAGGCTACAATTGCTACTGAAGTTATTTGAAGTTTGCATCATATGTGTACTGTATTTGGGGATGAGTGTGCCTAATGAAAATTATATATGCTTGTAAACATCCTCCCATTGTTATTTAATAAAAGCAAATCTAGAACATTGCCGGAAGGACTTGTGTGTTAAGGCTCTCTTTGACAGCAGATTTGTAATGTTCTTATTGAAAGTGCTTAAAAGTCATTTAAGGAGGGTCTGTAACTTGGAGGCCACCATCTTGAGGGAATGGTTTCAATGTAGTGACTCAGTTTTGGACATAAATAAAAAGCTGGCAGTGCTTAGTTTGGGGTTTGGGGTTTTTTTCCTTTGCAAGTTTTATTGTTAAACAACCAAGAAACCCATTTGGTTTGTGGCATTGTTACAGCTCAGATGTGAAAGCTTGAAAATATCTTAATCAGTACACTCTTTTTCTGCTGTGTTTTGTTTCTTTTTCTTTTTTTCTTTTTTCTCTTTTTTTTTTTTTTAGAAAAAAGACTTTTTATTACTGATTATTTCATAATCAGCTAATGAATGTGTTTCAGTGAGGTAATAAAATTAAGAAAACAGAACTGGAATGAATTACTCTGCATACATGTACTCCATGTACTCCTTTCACAAAGTGCCCCAAGCCAACTTCTAGAGATAGTATTTAGTTACTGTGTATGTGCTGATTAGGGTATATATTGCATATATGACACTAGAGGCCAGGTTAAAAATATCCTCTGTGAACTATCAAACACAGAAGCAAAGATGTTTTAGTACTTAAAAACAAACAAACAAAATTTGGTTTATGTTCTTCCTTGGAGGTAAGTCCATCTTCAGGCATTAGAGGGCCACAGGCATCCATTTTCCCTGTTTACCCTGCAGCTTGCCAGTTTTCTAACCAGGGAGAAATGTAAGTGAATATTGCAAAGTAAAGTTACGATTGCCTAAGCTTCCTTTTCAGAAGAGTCTTGGTTTTAACAAATTTGACAGAAAATGTAATTCAGGAAAAAGTCCTCGGCTTTTAAAATCATATTCCTGAATTGTGAATGAACGCAACTCTTCTGCTTTTAGAACAACATTCAGATGTCTTTGATCTCCACATTTTGGGAATTCTTATTAGCTTAAACACAATCACTTTCAGGAAGAGTCCTACGAGGAGGAAGGATTTTTCTTAAATGGAAAAAAAAAAAAAGGGAAAACAAAAAAGGGAGAGAGAGAGGAGAAATCTTTTCCTGTTTCTTCCCTGAGGCTGAACTGTTTATCACTCCATCCTTGTTCGATAGAAGTGAATTTTATAATAAAATTTTCCCTAATCGGGCTCTGTCAGTGAGGTGTCTTATCGTGGGGAGGAAAATGACACCGATCCTATCGAAAAACAGAAACGATGTCACAGTGTCCCCAATCACAGCTACTCAGCTTCCATATCTACCTTCTCCACAAACACCAAGCACTGCTTTTTCATAAGAACATCAAAACCTAGCGAAGTCATTAAAATTGCACCCGCGTAGAGTTGCAGGGATCAGCCGCACTAGCGCAAAATGGGATGTGGGAAAACAGACTCTCTAAATGTGCTAATTCCATTGTCACGTGTTTACGGCTTAATTTTAATCAGTTAAAAAAGCCACACATTGCAATAAATTGGCATTATCTTCTGTGACACCAGAGGACACAGTTGGTTCAAGGATTTAGAGGGTCGCTGGCAACAGTATATAGTGTTACAGACAAAGTATTTTTACGCTTGAACTACGGTAGCTAAGGTGCAATCCCCAGTTAAGACTGCAAACAAAGACTATAACCCACACAGTACTAAGTTCAACATGCAGACCACCTTCAGCCTGGAGACAGTGTAGAATGCTAAACTGAATATTGCTGAAGAACATTTTCTAATTTAATGGTTATAGGTAATTTGTCGGCCACTCTAATTGAGGTTGCAATTCAGTCGTGTTCTCTTATGTGTCCTGTACCATAATGAAGAAAGATCTGTTGGAAAAATCCCTTTGCTGTATTTGCATTCCGCTTCTAAACTGATGGTGCTTGTTTACATCGTGCCGTTAGATTTCTTCCTCCAAACTATGCATTGTATTTTCTATTCCTCTGCTCACGGAAATGTAGGTAAATCAGCCAACACGAACCGAAATGTGATAGTAGTAATGCTGCTGCTTCCAATGAAAGGTTTACGGAAAGTTTAAGTTTTCTAATTAGGTAGTATCACAGGTCACATGAGAATTGTACATGGTATCCCTCTCTACTCCTCCCATTTTCTTTCTTTTCCTTCCCCCCTCCCCCTTAGACTTGTTCTTTCACTTGAATATGGCGGATCAAAATGTTTATAAGCAGCAGGAGAATTATTTTCTGTAGAGCAGTATGATCTAACTAATAAACATCCATTTCAATAAAACTGTGTCTATAAAAGTTGTCTAGTTTTATGTCAATGGATCAAACATGAAAAATGTGTGTGACCAGTTTAATTCTAGAATGAGCAAACAGAAAGCAACCAAAGACACAGTTGGGGTAGGAATTTAACTTTTACTGAATAACCAGCTCCTTTTAGGATGTGAGCACGTCCATAGCCAAACACAAATGTCTGTTTGAAACAGCACTAAAGAGCACTGCTAAATTAGTACACAAAGTCATTACTGCAAAAACCAAGATGTGCTTAGTGTAGGGTGCGGGTCATCGCTCTGCAGTTTCCAACATTTGATATTTTGACTCGGACAATTTAGTGCCAAGTGTGTGGCATATAATTTCTGTGCATTCTAAGCCCTGCAAGGTCTTAAAAAAAAAAATATGAAAACAGCCAAAGAAACTATTAACAATCAGCAATGAACAGCATTAGCAAATAAAGTGAAATTAGTATATGGATCTCTTTTGCATATAAAGAAATAGGTTCATTTGACTTATTTGGAAACAAACCTGCAAAACTGTTTTAGATGGAAAACAAAGGGATGTTATGTGAGCTTCAGTTAAATCCAGGATTTTTTCATTAATTGCATGTTTATAAAAAATAAGAGATGCTAACAATGAAAAAACAAATTCCTGAAATATATGAAGAAGGGTTTACACTCTACAAATTAACTTACACATAAAGAAGTGATACCCTGAAACAAGTTTACTGTCTGATTTTTCTGAATTTAATATCTATTTCAGTGCTTGCAATTTTCTTACTGATTTGGGTTTGTAACATGATGCAAGCTATGTTTTTTGAGCTTCTTACCTGTTTAAACAGCTTGAGTAAATATGCAGGGTCATTTTATTAGAATAAGAGAAAAAAAGAATTGAGTGCAAATATAAAACGCTGTTCTCTTCTATGTCTGGATTAGCAGCGAACTCTGCATGACAAAAAAAGACTTCTTTATGTCAGTATACTTGGCTTTATAAAGACCGTTATGACTTTGTTCTCTAAAACAAAATACAAACATCTAATTGTTCGCAAGATTTTACTTGAGAGTTTTGCCACTACGTTTCTATGGATATGTGCTTATATTCTGTTGGGAAGAGAGTGACATATTATTTTTTTTAAAAATGCTTTTTATTTTGATTTAAAATCTGGCAAATTAGCTAGGGGAGTGTTTCTTTAACTAAACAAACCGCACTGCTTGCAGGTTTCCCCAGTTAAGACCTCCTAAGATTGTTCAGCTCACTTCTAACGAGTGATACAGGTCATGACATATCATAGCCGAGTTTAGGACATCCGCTCGGAATGGACTAACTGGCATTATAACCTGTCGGAAAATTATCATCCAGTTTTTTAGAGGCATGAGCTGCTTGGTCTCTGTCTCTTTCTCTCCTTCTCTCTCTCGAAACTGCCCAATTTTTGCAATGCACACTTAGATCCTGTGGTGTAACTGGTTTACGATCATAATTAAGTGGAATTACTGAATTTGGTTGCTTTGAACTGAGCGCAGGTTGGGGTGGGGAAGCGGGAGAGCTAGTTCACGTTAGATGTATAGATAGGAGGAGAGTATTTGTTGGTGCTTATATTTGCATGCTGCTGTGCTAAAATTCTTAGCTTACGGCTATAAGCTAAGAATTTACTTGTTACTTATAGCAGAGTAGTAAAATATTTTACACTGAATATATCGCTCTGAAAACAAACGTGTAAATTTAAGTAGGTATTTTGTCTCTGGAAAGATGAACACAAAACAACAAATATTAGCGTACTCAAGCGTGCATTTTAAACGTTATGAGCTGAAAGCACATTTATATATACGTTTACATTCTGTAGTATCTTTTTGATATAAGATGAGTGAAAATCACTGTTTCAGATCTAGTTTTACAGAAAAATGTCAAAATAATTTATGCTTATTTGTGAATTCTACACAGAATCACTTGAGTTTCATCTTTCTATATTGTGGATAATTTAATTAATTTAGATGTGTATGCATATTGTATTAAAATTGTCTTTCATTTATAGAGCTCATCACTTTTGTAAATGGTAGGTATGTTTGCTTATCTAAATGCAACAAAACCAGAGGGCTGGCACTCATTTATAAAACTATAAACTTCTTGTGTTATACTTTTGCACACATAGGCTGCGCCATTGAGCCACCAGTCAGATAAAACTGTTTTCTTACTTGATATTGTGTAATGGGTGGAACTAAAGATGTACTTAACAGAACTGGATATCAGCATCTTTTTGTGTTTGTTACCATAATGGAATTTGGGGAAACTGCAGCATGTTTCTAAGTACCTACTTGTAACGTTAGTCAGTGTCTTATAAGTTTGACCCTATTAGATTTTTTTGGATCTGTAAATATGCTGTAGTTACTTTTTAATACAGTGCTTATAACACAGTTATTTGTTCTTTTGAAATGTATATCAATTTCCTATTAAACATTTATCCACATACTAGGGATATTAATAATAAATTTACCAAAAAAGCATCTGGCTATATTTGAGTAAGAATTAAAAATACAGTGTTAATAACATGCAAGTAGTTAAAAGGTGGGTTTCCTGAACAGGATTTAAACTTAATTCATTTCAAAAAGGTGTCTGTTACTCTAATTAAAGTAACTTTTTCAAAAAGTGTAAAGATACTTTAACATATATATAGATATATGTTTGTGTGTGTATATATATATACACACATATGCGCACGCTTTTAATTTAGGTATTGAATTTTATCCATACTGTAAGATCAACCAATTAACCTCTCTATCTGTGAAAGGGATTTTAGAACTCAAAGTGAATATTATTACTGCTCATCTAATTGAAGATGTAAAATGTCCTGTAAGTCTAGGCAAAAGATTATTCTGTTCTGCTTAATTTGTAATACACATTAGTAATATATTTGCATAAACACTAACCTCATCAAATGTGGGGGGAGAGGAGCAGGATTTCCGAGCCGTGTGTTTAGTATTTTTAGTTTCCTAGGGTTTGTTGTCTTTCAGTGATGGATATTTGGTATTTTTACTTTTTGAATCAGTGTGCAATACATGAAAAATGTAAGCACGTTCATATGAAATTAACAGTCACTTAATGATATGAAGGTATTAGAAAAAGAGGGAATTACCTTCTTTAATGGAACTATTAAATCTTCAGTTAATAACTGATTAGTGAGATAAACTTCATACTCTGTAGATCTATGATATACTGTTAAACATGCTGTATCTGTTTCAGAAAATCTTCTGTTTAGAAACATGTGTGTTTTATTTTTAAGTGCCAGTTAGTTTTATGCAGATAGTCTCTATTTTTTCCAACTGTTGTCATTATAACTGGTTTTGCGTGTGGCTGTGTGTCTCTCTGTGTGTGTTCTGTTTATGAATCTTTGTGGAGAAAATAGGTTTTGTGGGGGGATACATGCGATCTTAAATCAGTATTTGCATCTTTGAGATCCAGTTTTGTATTACTGTGGCTGGTTTTTCTTTCTTGTCATTGCGGATTCGGGATCCAACTTACCTGAAACACAAATTCTGCTTGGTCCTGATGAGATCATGTCTTATAAAGCAGAATACATTTTCAAATGGTCATTTTCAAAACTCCTTAATATTAATTTCAAATGTTATAACAATGCAATGTAATTTTATTTTAATGTGATTCTATCCGGGTATTATTCTGCCATTTTTATAAGTTCATATCTAGTGATGTCACAGTTTTTCATTACCAGCGTATAATGTTGTATTCTGAAAATGTGCTGTCACTTAAATGTGTGTCTACTTCATTTGGTTAGGAGACGTATGTCTGTGATCGCTAAAACAGCATTGCAGAAATTACGCTATAAAAAGCAGCAGACAGAGTCGTTAGGTTTGAGGTATACCTACCTTGTATATATACAATAATTACAAAGTAATCAGAAACTCTTCCTTGTTTTCTAGTATATTAAAGGGATGTTGTATAAATGTGGTGCAGTGGCGTGGGGCAAGGTTTGTTTTATGCCAGTGCGGCTGTGGTTGGGAATTCTGCAGTATCTGCAGCTTGTGTGTATAATGCAGTCCAGCAATCTCTGGCCTTGTAATTATTCTTACTATATATTGCCTTGCAACTTCTATTTCCAAAGTACTAAGGATCCTTGTCTGGGATGAAGACTCTGTTGTATCGTTTTCTGTGCAAATGTGAGGGAAGAATACTTCCTATTCCAAAACCCTAGCAATCAAACAGGGGAAGATGGATGAGGATTAACAGGTTGAAAAGGAAAAGAGCAGTGATGATTAGCATCCTGGGCAGGCATCTTGATGCATCTGTGGCCTGCATGTGATAAGTTTTGGGTTTGATTTTTTTTTTTTTCCTTCTTACAAACATTATAGCAATACAATTTTAACAGAGAGATTGAGAAAGTTCGTAGGGAGACACGGTAATTGTAAAGGTAACAGAAAAGTAGTTGTAGGTGGGTCTGAAAATCAACTGTGCCGAGCAGTGAGAAGGAGGTAGAAGGGGTATTTGCTTGCAGATTTGGCTGGTGAAAAGTTGGTCTCTTCTGCCAGTCTTACATACTTGCCACAAGGTTGCCTGATATACTGAATAAAGATTGATAAAGTGTAATTGGCCTGGCCTTGAAAATGAAGATGAGCAAATGAAATTTGAGGGAGGGATAAGTTGCCCAAACCACTGGCTAGAAAAAGATTGTTTTTGTCAAGGCCGGGGAAGAGATTATTTGAATAATCAAGGCAAAAGCTGATGAAACCCTGTACAGGAGATTTACATATCAGTTGATAGAAGAGTCAGTATTTCAGTGTTGCCTCGAAAGAATCTACAAGATTTTAGACCTAGTGTGGTAAAAAGACCTTGCAGATTATGCTTAGATGATGCAGAAACAGCAATGGTACAGCGGGAAAAGAGAAAGGAGGTAACGGGGAGAGTTGGGGTTATTAGAAAGTTGAAGAACTCTGTTCTAGTCATGTGCAGCTTTGACCAAAGGCTGGATATGTTCAGATGTGTCCCTATAAGAGACAAGTCTTCCTAGGTCATGTCTTTTTTCTTTAAAACTAGATTCCACTATTGATAGTCTCACTTAATTCTGGTGTCGGATAAATACTTAACATAATGAATCAGATGCTAGAACAAAATTGGTCAGCCCAGATTTAATGTGAAAACATTTGTCTGTCTCATGCAGTATGCTAAGTAGGGTGTTACGTTAGATAAAGCAGACAGGAAAGGTCAAAATAAAACTACGTGTTTATTCTCCAGATCGTCAGAAGCTCATGGAAGGAAATTTTTCCAGGTTTTGTTTTATTTAGGCAAATGGCTACACATTCTGATAAACGTGCACACAACTTTTTTCAATAATTTGACTGTGCTTGAATATTTAAAAGTGTGGTAGATCTAAGGCTTGGTTGTTGAACTTGTAGAAGCAATGACAGAATGTGTTAAAACCAATTGTTCGGTTCAATGCTAGTGATGGACTGAGAGATGCAAGAGTCATGTAACTGTTTGCTGTCATGGAAAACATTTGAAATAACTCCTACAGCCTTATAAGGCACTGTGAGTTTTTATGCATGTATGTTTTGTATGTACACCTAGACACATACAATTTCTCTCCCTTTTTTTTTTTCCTCTCTGTTAATATATATACACATACTTATGTACAATTCTTAAATAATGCTTGGGAAGTAGTAAAGAAACCCCTGCAAGGTTGTGATCATGTAAATAGGGGGATGGCTGATTCTAATGAAATCTTTGTAAAATGAGGCACCCTCTTTCAGACCTGAGAACAGGCTTTTGTTCCCAATCATATGTCTGTCATTTCAAACTACAGCTGAGTAAAGTTTTAGCTCCTCTGCAGGCCTTTTCATTTTGAGGGAGGTAGTTTGGTAGGATGGCAGTAACCTGTTCAGTTGTGGCCTTAGTATGGTAGGTGGAGTATAATGATTGATTCTGAAGTTGGCGTTGCCCAGGGATCGCAATGGGGATGGCTTACATTAGACTTTGTAAAATGAAGAAAAGCATCTAGTAAGATTTTCACAGGGTATTTATTGAAATGTTTTGTTTTGTTTTTAAATAGTTCACTACTGCAAAGATGTGTAAATGCTACAAAGATATTTATGTAGCGTGTAGTCTCATTTCTTTCTTAAGACTTTAATTTCGGGTCCTGTGAATGAAGAGGCTTGCTTGCACCACTCTGTACCCACTTAGTGTCTTGTTCCAAATTTCTTCACGTTTACGTGCTATTCCTAAAGGCCTTATTGAAAAGGTTGGATTTTCACTGTATAGATTCAGGTTCAGCATTATCTACTCAGAGTTTTCCATGGCCATTTTCTAGCACATGCGCTAGAGAGGGAGAGTAATTTGGTAAGTCTGTATTTAAACTTATCTCTAAAGTGGAGAGAGAAACTGCTGTCATACCTGATGGAGGAAAATGATTAGACATTTACACAGTTCATGAATTCGTAGATTTTTAAGGATGGAGGACTATTAAATCATCGTCTCACCTACTGTATAAAAGAAAGCCAGTGAATCTCACCTAATTATTTCAGCAATTAACTCAGGAAGTTGTATGCATGAAAATACCTTCTCCAGAAAAACATCCACCGTTGGTTTGAAAGTATCAAGAGATGAGGAAGTCACGTCTTTCCTTAGTAATCATTCCAATAGTGAATCGGTCTGCACTATTTCTAGTGTGAGTTTGCCTGACTTCAAGGTTCAGTTCTAAATTCTTCATATTCCCTTCCTGACAGACTGGAGACTGCATTAGTAAGTGAAACCTTCTGCCATGAAAACATGTAGGACTACAACTAAACTTCTTTTCAGTTTTATTATGATAACTGAATATCTGAAGTCCCTCCTTGTAAAACAGGGTTCTTTGCCCCCAATTTGTAAATCTTTTCTGTGGCCCTTCTCTGTACGCTTCAGTTACTCATCATCCTTTTTGAAATACGGAGAGGAGAAGTAAGGTGCTTTCAATTCAGTTTGGTGTTGTATTTCAGGGGAGTATGATTCACAGGTGATTCACAAAGATTATGCAAGACATCATGAGGCAGCTCCTGTGTTGCTTTTATGTTTCCTGTCTGCCAGGATATCACAGTGTGTCGTACCAACTCTGGTTTACTTTCTTTGTCTAACTGTAGAAAATGTGGTAAAGAGTCAAGAGTAAGATAAGGTCTCCTGAGCACCCATGTTTTATGTTTTCCTCCTCCTAAATATGAAAATCCCACACCTGAGATCAACAGAAGAGCAAGTCATTTTTACAAGTATTATAAAAACTTGGATGAACTGTAAAAGTAGGTACCCCAGTCTGCCACTTCTGTCTTGTGCTGATGACATTGACATCTTCACTGCAGCCCTTAGTGTAGACTAAAGGGCCCTCATCCTGTTCATGCCTTTTCCATCCTCTTTCTCCTGCCTCAAATCCATACTGTAATCATGGGGTCTGTCAAATAACTGCAACTCAGATGGGGTGATGGTTTTTTCCTGCCTATGAATAGCACTGATCCCTGCTAGCTTTTTGTATTATGATTTGATGGTGATGTTAGAGTTTTAAAATGGGATGTGGCCTAGAGGGCATGTGCTTCAAAGTAGCTCACCTACTTTCTCAGTGTGTTACAGTGTGTCCCTCTGGCAGAAGAAATGTCGGAATCAAAACTTTTTTTTCACCTATCTGAAAGATTGACATCTGTGCTGCATGCTGTGAGTTGTAGGGATTTGTTGGTTTTGGAAGTAGGAGCATCCTGAAGCATGTCCTGTTTGGAAACTGAGTAAGTGCTGTGTGGAAGACTGGGGTGATGAGGTAGGGCACAATGTATGTCCTTTCAACTGCATCTAATTTTTGTGACATTGCGAAATAGCTGTCTAAGGAGATGGCAAACTTGTAGCAGAAAGGCAGCTGTGTAGTGGGATGCCTACAGTTAGCTGTAGCAATTCCAATGGGCGTTGCAGAGCCAGAAATGGTGGTCTAACTGTTGGCAGAAAATGGCCATGTAGGTAACGTTGCCTTGATCGGAAGGGTCATTTCACATAGGGAAGTTGACCATAGAGAACAGGTTGACAAAAATAGTGCTGGAGGAGATTTGTTCTAGTCCTTCCGCTGTAGTGCATGAAAAGTCAAGTTCTTTTTCTCTTTATTCGTTTATTTTTTCCTTCGTCTCTTCCACTGCTGTCAAAGTCAAGAGCTCTTACTGAGAAGAGGTCGGCTGATTTCAGCCAGTGCCTTGCCTCACCAGCCTGCATTTTTGGGGAACTTGATCTTTCAGTTGATCCACAGCCTTCATTTCCGAAACTGTCTTAGCATGCAAGCAGTGCAGCTAGCAAAATGATTGCATTATTGCCTGTTTGTCAGCCGTACAAACTTAATATTTTTTCATGGATTATAATCCATAGTAGCTAAAAGAAAAACAGTTTTACTTCTACATTCATAGGTGTGTAAATGTGAGGTATCTGTCCTAGGTTGGACTGTTTCCATCTACTTCAGCTTGCTTTCTTCAGACATGCAACATTGCGTGACTGGCAAGAAAGTACAAAAAGCTCTGTCTGGGTTATCGCTACCTGCCCCACATGGAAAGTACATGCCAGGTCTTTAATGGGTCAGAATTTACTTAAACTCTGAAATATGGTGTTTCAGAAAGACAAGAACCATCATTCTTATCTGTATTAACATCTAAACTGGCACTGAATCGTAATGAGATTTCTTAGGCCATCTCTCCTCTTGTGTTTCTCTCAGCTAGAACAACCATCTGTGTTGTTACAATACCCTGTAAAGCTAAAAAAGGCTTAACTTTGGATTCCAATTTTTAAATGAAGCAAAAAGAAAACAATTTTATCCATCAGGACTTGTTTCAGTTCCTTTCTGTTTACCCAGAGTTTCTTAGTGGTGTGAATTAAAGAGGGGAGATCCTTAACTAAGGGTGGCTGGCGCAGTTTCATTTTTTTTTACTCCAGGTATTACATTGCCCATGTGTGAAGTTTTGTGTGTTTTATTTCTAACTGTGTATTGCACTGAGGAAATCCAAACTGTGTTGATAGGACTGTCAATGCCTTCATTATCAGGTTGGGTTCTAGGAACCCATTTTGCTACTCTGTGACCTTTTATACCAGTCAATAAAGTCGGTGGATTTGTGCTGGTATACAACTGGAATAACACAGTAATGAGTGAGGCCCCAGAAAACAGCAGACAGCAACATATCGGTGTATTTATCACTTTTAAAAGGTTATGGCAGCTTCAACTGGTCTATGTAAAGAAGTTTCTTATTGCTTTGGTTAAACCTTGCTTAAACATTTGATTTTGTGTGAATCATATAATTGGGATCTCATTATGTTTTTATATTAAATTTATGCTCAAAACCTGATTGCTGCATTCATAGAATTTATACTTTCCTCACCCATTTGGGTTTCACAAGGGAGCATGGTATATCCTTCATGTCCAGTGCCAAGGCACAGCTGGGTGAGCTAAGGGCAGGGGAACAGCCTCAGCTCAGAGATGCCTTGTATGCATCTTTTTCAAACCAGTATGTTTTTTGTAACCGCATTTATTAGTATTACTATAGTATTACTGTGTATGTATATGTATTCATGGTATCAGGGATGTGGGAGCATTTGGTTTTGTTGTCCTAAATGCCGCTGTTTGTGTCTGCAGTCCACGCAGTTCAACCTTTCAGTCCTGTGCATTTACCAGCCATTCAAGCTCTGTGCAGTATTCGCACATATATTATGTAAAATAAAATAATAATAAAAAAAAATACATTATTACGACCGTGGGGGCTGTGAATGGATTATTACAATTTGCCTATCATGGTAATGACACCTGTTAGAGGTGTGATACAAAAGGCAGTGACAGGCAGTGTAATTTAGTAATTGTAGCTATTGTGCTGTATGGCTGGTCAGTTCACCAGGCAAGTACAAAGAAACCAGTGTTAAGGCTAAGCAGGGGTGGGTAAGCTTAATAGAGAGAGCCAGTGCTTTACTGAAAGAAACTTTTGGTGGAGGGCTAACTCCCAGGGGGAAGGAGTTAGAATGAGTTGAAAAGAATGAACAAAAGTGTAAAAATGGTACAGGTTTTCCCGTTTCAGTTCTTAAAGTGACAGAGGACTACTGGGTGATGAGCATGGCTTGCTCCACTGGCCAAAGGAGGGCGGAGGGGGAGAGGGAAGCTTTTTGAAATACTGGGAGGGCGCTGATTCACTGCAGCTGCAGAACTGGGGTAAGCCCAGGCTAGTGGTTGTCTCTCTCTCCCTCTTGCTGAACATCACAGTTAGGAAAACAATTTTGCCAAACCCATCAAGGCAGTGGTAAATGTGTAACAGGGTCAGAAGGTAAGTTTGAGAGGTCGCAGAAAACCGCTGCTGGCACGTCATAAACTTGTGCCTTGGAGAAATCTGCATGTGCATATATGATTTGAGTGTTCATTTGGATGGCAGGCCTGCCTACTGCTAATATTTGAAGAGTTAACCAAGGTCTGAAAAGTTAACTAAGCTCTTCAGTGGCTTCTTTCCCACTATATAGAAGCTGCAATGTTCATGAAGTTTTTTTATGTTAGAGATAATGGAGCTAAGGATACCAGGATAATTTTTTACTAGTTCCTTTGTAAATATGTTTGTTTTGTAAGCTGTTTGGAGCGCAGACCTCATCTTCCTTACCTTGGACACAGAGGAGTGAATACTCAATACTTTCTTAATTCCCAATATCATTGTTTTCGATCATTTTGTGAGCCAAAGAACAACACAAAAGACTACACAAATTAATCTTTTCCTTGATGCCGTATCCCTGTAGACCCCTAATAGACTGTGTAAAATGCATAGCGATTAAATAATTTTCGGTTTCTGTAATTATGAGAATGCTAAAACGCTTATAGACTTCTTATTCCAGACCTATCTTTTTTTTTTTTTCTTTTTAAGTACTTTGAGATTGTCTTTATCTCTCCTCCCTCCACCCCCCATCTGGATATTTGATTTTCCACAGGGCGTATTGGTCTGTCTTCATGTGAACCTGTAATTATTGAACAAATTGTTGTCACAATGAAGAACCTCTTAGACGTTTATGAGGATGCATTAGAAAACAATAGTCTTGAAAGATAAGTAGTGGACACAGCACTGCAACATATTAAGGCCAGATTGACTCATTTAACAGCTTTAAGAGAACAAGGAAGTAGCCTCAAGTTAACAAAGGTCCGCACAGCAGGGCATTTCTGCTAGCAAATACTAATTCGCGTTTGCTAAACAGTATAAACAGATTTGCAGGCAACACCAGGCATCCCATTTAAAGGGATTAGGTGTGCCACTCACCTATTGTCTGGGCTGAGGAATGTGGGGTGCTCAATATGCTCCTCTGCAATTAGCCCAATTAGGCAGACACGCCCTTTGCGCAAAGCCAGTTACAAGGCACTTAATCCATTGATTGGAAAGGTAATATTTCTTCTTTGAATTTAGAAGCCTGTCCCGCGGTGTTACTTGCATCTTTGCGGATTCCACACCTAAGCGTTAAAGTGACCACGCATCCTGCGTCAGCCGGCCGGTTGATAACGTGTATTTGGTTTTCATAAACTGTGCAAACTGGCGTATTGCCTTTGTTGCAGTCAGCTGATGGAATGCTGCAAGAGGAAGGGAATACCAACGAGCTTTGTAATCGGAGCAAAACCAAGCGTTAGTAAATGGGCCACCCCCATGGTCTAATGCTAAGTGCAGGGCGATGCTTGTTTATGTTCAAAGTGTGCTGCCCTTACTCATAACTTTTTTTTCCCCAGCAAGGGTTAAAAATACAGCAGAGGATTCATGTGCTATACATGCTGTTATCACTAATTTCTGTAGGAAGTGATTCATGTTACACTGGAGCTGCAGAAACGCCTGCATTCCTTATATCTTGCCCGTCATTCAGATGGTGAAGGCCATTTCCAGGCTCTTTCAGCTGGTTGGAGGGTCAGTACAGCAGAGTCCCTCTGAGCCTTGGAAGGAAGTTAAAGAACCAGTCCCAAAGGCACCTTCCTAGAAAATTATTACAAAAGGAGGTTGTGTAAAAACAGGAGAAGAATGAGCTGGTATTCAGCCGAGTACTTACGTATTGTCTACAGGCATCTGAATTAATTGCAGATTATATGCCAAAGTAAAATCAAGTTTTGTGCCAATAAAAAGGAGCTGAGGCAGTATGTGTTACTGGATGATCTCCCTGCACTCTCTGCTGGCCTCTTGCTGGCTGGAGAGGAGACTGGTCACGGTGCTGAGCTGCTGAGTGCCGCCTTCCCCAGGAGGAGAGGTTGGGTGCAGACATAGCTGACAGCATGGAGCGTGCACATGTGCAAGTTCAGGGAATCACAGCAGCGTCTGGAGCTTCTGCAAACCTCCCAGCTGGCTGTTACGAGCCCTTTCAAGCATAGACCCTAAGGGGTCACTGCAATGGATTAGGCTGGTACAGACTAAGTCCTCCAATACTGGTGATAAAAGCCTCACCTAATGCATCCTGAGCTTCAAATCTGCCTATGCCCCCTCTGTCATCATCAGTGCCTGTTTTACCAGTGATAGCATTTCAGAAATCCATCTCTGGCTATATAGGGATGTCTTTCTTCGAAGAAGCATCTCAGGTTTATAAAGGATCTTCCTGGAGATAGAAATACGAAGTTCACAGAGCACAGATAGGAGAAGAGATTTGGCACTGGGCCGCCTTTCTTAAGGAAAGGGAAAGGATGTCCAGGCTATGAAACTGCAGTGGGTCATTCCGCTCATGCCTTTCAGGTTAAAGTATTGTGCATAAAATTATCATATAAGGTGTAAAAGAATGTTTCTTCCAAACAGACAAGAGGTTCGATCAAAGGCAATGCATCTTTTCTGGAGTACAGCCTTTACTTCTCGTGAAATCACTGGGCCTCCCTTGGAGGGTTGAAGGCAAGGATGTGGCTACAGCCCTGCTTGTGGCCACGTTCAACCTTCCTGGAGTCAGGCTCAGTGTTTGTCTACAGTGTTTAAAGGGTAATAGCACTAAACACTGCCCTCTCAAACCACGGTAATTACTTCTACTGCTGAAAAAACCCAGAACATGAACAAAAATATCACAGAAAAGCTATTTCTAACACTAGTGCTGCTCTTTATGGCTAAGTGGCAGCCATCGTTTTTTTCCTAAATTATGTGTTCTTTTTTCAAGCATTTAGATGATGCAAACCAGATTTTTGTGGCAGCATTATTGCTCATAGCCAAAAGAGCATTCAAGGAAACACTGTATTTCTGGTAAACTGCCATTTATTCAGAACACTTTGAGTTGTTTATCTTTTTTCATTCTCCTGACAAATCAAGTAGCCATTGAGCCTGTATTTCTGAGCATAAGTTCAGTAATAATTTTAGTAAAAGCAATAGCTACCATCTACTTTTGGGGGGTGAGAGTATGCAAAGTTCTGGCTTTTGCTTTATTTTTAAAAGGAAGACTCCCCAGGAAAATTGTTTTTCCAGTTTAGCAGTAAAACTTCCTGTTTGTTTTGGAATTTCTTTTTCTTACATGTAGTATTATAGTAGAAATTTTGTTGATGTAATTGCATTCTAGGTAGTGTTCTAGAGTTATTTTTTGATTTGTTTACCTTTCTCTGGACTGACGCTGTTAGTTTAAAAAGAAAAAAGATTGTGAGCACTCATTAGAAGAGTACTGTGGATGCCTTTTAGTTTTTCACATCGCTTTTTATTCACTGTGAGTGTTCCTAATAGTAAGTGTTTAATGGAGGGAATGTTCCAGAGGAAAGAAATGGTAACAGATAATCATGCAAAGGTATGTAATTATGAATATTTGTCCCAGGCATGTGAATATGAAAGTTCTTTGGGGTTCATCCAGTCAGCAAGTAAGAACAATAACATGAGATGGAGGTGATTAATCAAGTGTTGCAGAGAGAAAAATATGAATTACAAGTAATCAAAACAGTATCTAGGACAAATAGTTCACAGGCAATCCACAGGCCACACATGTTCACATGAACAAATTACTGAATTGTTTCAAGGTGAGGACATTTGTATGCATGAAAATCTTTGTATGCAGTCGTTAATAGAAAAATGTACTAATACAGTTGCATAAATTGTTTACTTTATAAATGCAATAAAATTCCATTTTCAAAATAGACCATTTCTGTTCTGCCCGTAAAGAGTGGAAAGTACCATCATTAGCTTAGAACTGACTTCAGACTTTTGCATTAAAGAAGGGAAGCTGACAGTCAGCTCTATCCGATGCGTAGTATACCCCTGAAAAATATTCTATCATTCACCTTTGAACATAAGACTGTTGTTCATTTTAAGATGTTAAAACCTAGACTGAAGGATCAAAATAAACATATTTTTCTTTGTGTTGTTTTCTGATTTTTGTCATTTCTGCAGTGCACGTCCTCTTGTTCTACTGCTTGGCTTCTGCATAACTGCTAGTTCCCTGCTTGCTTTAAAAAACCCGGAGGTTTTATAGGGATATTTTTTATCCTTCTTGCTAGGCATTGTAACTTTTAGCTCAATAGTGTTTAATTCAATTACAGTGAATTAAGTTTACCTTAGGATCTTTGGAGCCCCTTAGAGGGCTGATCTGATTAATTACTGTGCAAAATAGATTGTTAAAATAACTAGGTTTTATGCAGTTTCTCTTTGTTCTTTCCCTTAGCTTCTGTAATTCATAGACATTGATACAGGATGAGTGAGGTTAATGTGGGAGACGTGTTCCCACAAGCTCACTGACTCTTCTGACTTTCCTCTCCTTCTCAGTCAAAAATGGGCTCCCATGGGTGGGGACCATTTGGGTCCCCTTCCTGGGCTCTGACGTGTGCCCTCCAGCGCGATGAATGTTGTATGTCAATCCCAAGTAGATGACCAGCAGAGGAATCAGGATGGCCTTATGTACAGGTCTTTATGGATTTAGTAGCAAATGAACTTTGTAATGCAGAGTACAGGCTGAAGTTAATTTTATTTATAGTTTTAATTGTAGCAACCTTTAATAGCCAAAGCTAGAAAATATATCCAACTCATCATCAGCGTTCCTGATCTGTGTCCTGTCTGGGACAGTAGAGAGCAGCAGGGTAAGGAGTCATCCGAGCTCCTGACATCACTACGCTTTTCTATGGGTTCACACAGGTCAGGGGTTTAGTGGTTTGTGTAAGTGGCTGTGGTCCTGCTGCTGAGCCAAACCAGACCGGCCTTAGTAGAGACATGGCATCTAGTCATACACTTCCTTATATGACAAGTAAAAGTGGCTTATACCATTCTTGGGCAGATTTATCCCATCCATCTGCAACCTTGGCAGGCTCACTGGTAACAAAACAGACATGGTTTTGAGCCAGGCGGTGCAACGGGCTGTAAGGGTCACTTTGAAAGGAAGGGAAACCACCTGGGTTGGGCATGGTGTGTAATTTTGCTGGATGCAGCTGCACAGCAGGAATTTGAAAGGGGAAGCCACCATGTGCTCAGGAGGCCTTCTTGTGTCCCTGTGTGGCTGGACGTTGTAGCTGCACCAAGCGGTGGGGACGGAGGAGGTCTCAGCCCCGTGCAAACAGTTCACTCAAGTTCATCATTGCTCACTTCTTTCCCTCCTTCTCCAACACAAAGTGGAGTGAATAAAACCAGTCCTTTTCTGGGGAGAAAGCGGCTGGCTAATACAGGCTCATCAATCTTTGTGTTCTGGAGTGGGGATTTTCAAAGTTAATTCAGGTCTGTAGGAGCGAAGTCCAATATCACTCTCTTCAAACAGACTGGGAATTTCCAAAGCTAAACCAGGTTTGTAGGGACAAAGTCTGGTGTTATTCTCTTCAAACAGACTGTGCAGCCTCCAGTTTGTGTGAGATGTGTTAATGGGACCCGATGCATGTTGTAGTTCCAATTCATTTATAGGTTTGCTGTGATTTTTTTAAAGCTACCATTTAAGCTCTGCCATTTGTAATTTTCCTTTGACAGCTGGAGAGGTGGTGGGAAGGGAGGAGAGCTGAGATGTTACTTACTTTCTCCACTTTTGGGGTATAGGCCTCATTTTATGGAACTGTTGAAAGTTCTTAGTAGTTTAGTCCCTTTGTGAAGCACAACAGAAAGTCACTGCTGCACTGATGTCATCAAAGAAAAATGAGCCGGTATTGAGCTGAAAAGTGCATAAAAAGTTTATGGATCTTTTAAAAAAGTTTTACCATGAACTGCGGCAGTGGATTTTAACTTGAACAAAACCAAATCAAGTGTTAAACCTTTCCACATTTCGATGTTGTAATGGTAACCGAGAGTTTAAAGGCAGCGTTGAGAGAGGTGAAGTGTGTAGTGAAAGACCCTGGCGATGTGCACAGGAGCGGGATCCAGAGCAGGAGCGGGGCTGGGCCTGCCGGAAATCGATGCTAAAACTCAGTTAAACTAGACCGGTGCCAAGAATTTATCACACATCTGTTTTGCCTTGATTTTATATTTAATTATCACCTGCAAAAAGTCTGATTTCTAAGCATTTATTATGAAATTAATAAAAGAGTTTACAATGCAGTGCTGTAATGCACTCCGGGGCGTGTCCTGCTGGAGCCGTGCCATTTCCGAAGTTGTTCAAGTTGTTCCCCATAAAGTTTGTGCTTCATTTTGTGGTCAGTGCAGAACAATATCCCAGGAAAAATACTGCATAGTTCTGGTAGTGCTACCTGGCAGAAAGCGAGCTGCCATGCATGGCCCCAAAACGTGTAAGGGCCGTGCCTTTATAGCACAGCCTTTATTCTGAGCCGTAGGTGATGGGGCAGCGAAGTTATGAAGACTTCCTGATAATCACTGTTGTGCTATTTGCTCGTTTCTTTTCTGGAAAACTGACACAGAAGTTATACTAATAGATTAAAGATATTCAGGATAAGATGCATCTTTATATATACAAACGCATGCATACGTGGTTAAAAAGATGAAGAGCTAATCCTAAAAGATGAGGAACCTAAACATGAGGAATCCTTTTGGAGCTAAATAAATAGTTGAGTTTCTTAGTCCATTGCTGTCTTTTCTCAGCAATGTAGGCAACAGGTGGTAGGAGATTAGGTGTCTTTTTGAGTGTTGTGGTTTTGGCTGTCATTGTGTAGGACTCAAGTATATTTTAGCATGTGTTGAGCGCTTCCATGTAGTAGCAACCCTGCGTTCTGTGCATGTCAGCATTGTGCAGCCTCTGTTAAGCAACTTTTTCATTTGCTGCTTCTCTCCTTTGTTTTTTTCTTTATGTTTTTTTTAATTTACTTTACTTTCCATAGTGCATCCAAACATGCTTTCTCCCAACAAGTCAGGAATTGGATCCACTCAGAAATATAGGACATACTTAAAGGGTTTCTGTCAGTGTGTGACCAGTATATTTTTTCCTTGCCCTTTTATCCAGTTTTTTTTAAAGTTCAGGTTAGTCCTTTTTAAAATTTTTGTTCAAAGGAAACATTATTAAAAGTTTAAGCCTGATAGATTGAGAAAATTTAATTAAACAGATCTCTGATACCTACGGTTGCACTTACTGATGGGATAATTGCAGGATGTTGGGTGTGAAATGTATATGCTGAAGTGTCTTTAAAACTTCTGTTCCTTAGTATTATTTCATTATTTAATTAGTATAGTGCCTAAAGGCTGCAACCATAACGAAGACTTCGCTGTACTGAGTATTGTACAGACATATGGTATGATTTAGGATATGAATGGATGATGGTGATCAATTCAGTTGTGGTAACTTCGTGATTTGCTTCTCAGATGAGTAACGATAACTGATTATGTATTAATTACTACTTTGTTGCAATCAATGCTGGCCTGCAATGGTGGTTTAAACTGATGTACTTTTCTCTGTAATTACAGTGGTTTAGAAGTACATAATGGGCTAAAGAGTTGATTACCTGAGTTCATGCAATGAATGGATGGTGCTGGGCTTGTAGCAATTTGATCAACTACCTATAGCCAGAGCCTTGGGACTGAACCTCTAAAAACAGGGTACATGCAGTTTGGGAGAAAAAAAGACATGTTACAGCTTAAGTGCAAAAGGAGAAAACTTTCAACATACAGTACTATGTCCCATAATGCTGTTCCTGTCTGACTACTCTGTTTTTTTCTGCTAACTCCACTAGTGCAGATCGTAGAAATCACAAAAACCTTGCATCAAACCTTGTGGACTAAAATTTCTGCCTCTGCTGTTCCAATTGGAAAGATACTTTGTGGTATGATCCGTTGCTCAAAGTGCTGTGGCAGCTTTTTCTTTTGTGGAAAGCGCCTTCCTTAAGCGCCTTGTGCTGCCCAGAAATGCAGAAACATTTTACATATTTGAAGTCAGCACCAAGTCAATCAGAAACTAGCTGGCAACTTACCTACTTCTTTGGAGCATAGGTGAAGTTACTGCTTTCTGCCTGGAACCATCGTGAGCTGGCGATGATGACAGTCACAGATATGTTCTGCACATATCCAAGCTTCCAAAATATGGAAGTTATTCCCTTGTATAGCACAGCAGTCAGAACAGAGGGCAACATCTATATGATTAAGGTTTATGAGATCTGTGTTCAAATACACTGGCAGATTCAATATAAATCCCCAAAATGAAATAATATAGAAACAAATCTCTCCAGAGATGTACGCACTCTGAGAACTTCAAAACCCATCACTGATGGTTTTAGATTGATTTTTTTTTTTCAGGATGCTATCTGCTTATTTGGAAGTTATTTAATGCCATGTCAAACAGATAATTGATTTGAATTACTATTTGATATGTACACAGTTCCAGTTCTGCACTGAGCACCCATGGACTACTCTTGTACCTTTTCTCCTATGAAAACGAGCTGTTTCTATTTCAGCCAGGACTGACCGTGGGTTTTCTGTTGCTACAGTCAGCTCCAAAAGTATGCCATGAAGGAAAAGACACAGCTGCTGTTCATTCACAACTTATATAGATAAGCACTAGTTCTAATCTGTTAGACTAATGAAGTTAACAAATGCCTGTTAGAGGTAACTCTCTGCTCTTCTCCCCTTGTGGCCAAAAATTCCCTTAGCTTCTCCTGAAGTTCTGCCTGTCAGAATTTTAGTTTACAAAGACAGAACAAGTGTATGATGTGGATTTTTTTGGTTGATGCACTTGATTAAGTTATTGCTTTATAGTCTGTTTATGAAAATTTAACTGTGGAAGTTTTCTCTTAAAATAACAATGACTAATAATGATGGGATCTATTAATATTGTTAAATAATAATATTATTTATAGACATACCTTTTCTTCCTAGATATTATAACCTACATAATAATAGTTCTGTGATTTCACTATGAAAAATAGTTACCTAAGAAGCGTGTCCACTTTCTTTTATTCATCCACTTGGAAACAAAATCTTATTTTTTGCTTAGAATGCCAACCTGTCTGACACTGTCCATTTTAAACAAATTATTTTAACTTTTGAGGCATAAATATGCCATCAATTTGGTTGTAGGTGTGGAGGCCAGCAGCAGAAATCAAGGTTTCGTCTGTTCTCCAGAGTGTAATCTTAAGTAAGACTTAACATGACTGAGTTTAAAATGGACTGTTTCTGGAAAAATGCTTCCTCCTCTTGCTCAGTACTCCCATGTACTTCTTAACTGATCCTTCACTTTCTGACAAAAAGATATTTCCCTTCTTTACTTCTTTTAAAAATATTGCAGCAATTGTATTTCTTCTGTGAAACACTACTTAAAATTTGTTACCTAGCGGTTTGGAAGTGGTGAAGAGGTGGGAATTCGGTGTATTTATACGGCACCTAGTACAATTGGATCCCACTCTCTAAGAAAGCAAACATTAATATGCAGTTTTGCATACCATCAATGCAGTTTTTAAATGTTACCTTTTTTGACTCTTAAAACCTTAGTTCTAAAGATGTGCAAGTTAGAAATTAATTGAATTAGAGCTTCAGGTTCTGACTTCAATTTGTACTGTCACTAGGCAGAAAAAAAACCCTCTGAACTCAAAAAATTTTGTTTGAAATTAGATAATAAACTTGTATTATCCTGTGATGTAACTTGATGTAGTGTCTGGTATAATTGCAGCCATATTGTCAAGTTTACATTCAAATCTAACTGCTACTGAGCATATCATTTTTTGAAGCTTTTCTTGCACTCTGGCCGTTGGTGAAGTTGCAGCGTACTACAGTGAGCTATACAGATGTATATTAAGGCTGCTGATGTGCTAAAAGATATCTTTGTGGTAATTAGAGAGATCATCCCTTGTGAAGCCACATATTCCTTTAGTTTTTACATCAGAACGTACACAGGTGGTATTCTTTTGCTGGTAATGGGATTAAGATTTGGATGGAAAGTTACGATATAGGCACACTGAATTTTGCAATGGAAAATAAGAGTTTTTCTCTTAAACAGCAGGGAAGACCAAATTGGCCGTGTGAGGCCATTGGCCTTCTGATGTTTTAGCTGGCTATATTAGTTTATATATTAAAGTTATCTTACTTTATCCTGTGTGTTTTTACTTTATAGAACATTGGTTTGGCTGCTTATAGCTAGTGTGTTGAGTTTTTCAAACATCTGATGTCAGTGGATTCAGATGGGGACACCTTGCTTAAGGTGTTTCCCGTCACAGATTCTTAAACAGTAAAAAAAGGACATGAGCCTGTCTTTGAGTTGTGTTCAGATTAAGGAAAAAATATAACAAAGGAAAGCAAGGAAAAAAATCATGCAACTAAAACACTGGACTAGGTCTCAGGAGATCTCAGTTTGGTCCTTTTTTCTGTCACATCCTTCCCATCTGACCTTGCTTAAATCACTTGGATCTTTTACAGTTGTCTAAACCTTTTTACACTAATAGTTTTGTCCTTAATCTCTGTTCCGTATCTCCTTAATTGTACAAGTGGATTAAAACATCACTGTCTTCATTCTTTACCTCTATATACTGTATATATATACTGTACTGTAAATATACTGTGAATTCTTTGCAGCAGTAGACTGTCAAAGAAAAGTACATAACAGCTGTTAACATAAAGTAATGTAAATCTCACTTGGATGTCCAAGTATTACTGTAGTATGCAATAACTGAAAAAAATAATGGACATTGAGCATTTTTCCCCCTAGACTGATTCTAAGTTTATTTTGATCACTTCAAAACCTGATGTCATTTCCCATAAATCACAAAAGTATCAAAATGGGAGCGAGCAAATAACGAGACCTTTCTATAAACCACAAAAGTATGGAGTATTTGTCACTGTCTTCTGAAGTCAACTACAGCTAGGCACTGTTGTCACCATTAAACCCTCAGTGCATCCTGCTCACGTTGTCAGTATTAAGCAAATTACCAGGCTCTTAGTTATGAGGGATTTTTTTCCCCAGCCCAGATTTGCAGGAAGTAGGTTTCAGCTTTCCTTCTTAGTACGGCACATGGTCTGCTTTCCGGGATCACTTGCGACTTTTGGTTGAAAAAGTCAACCAAGTTCTCAAGGGCTTAGAACATTGACAGTGTCCTTGATCTTTCTTGTGCTCTTCCTCTCAGACACTCTAACTGTGGCTTTGAATCTTTAAGGGTTTTTCAAGTTTTCTAAAAGATGCTGGGAAGAATTTCTGTTTGTGGCATATGTTAGCTTATAGAGTGATGTTCTGTGGCTGCTTCTGAACCAGGCATGTATTTGATTCCACTCTTTCTTGCTAGTGAACTCTGTCTAATATCCATTTTTCGTATGTAGTAATATATTAGTTCTCTCATTAGAAACATGCAGTTGGGTTCAATTATTTGTTCTTATGAACAGACCTTCCTCTGAGAACATTTCCATACTGAGATACCGAGAAAGTTGAGGTGAAAGCCATAAACACCTAAAGTTTGACCTAAGAACCCAGCCGATAAAATGTTATTACAAGGCCACAGACGCAAATCAAATCCCATCTTGCCAAGCTTACTTGTGAGAGCACTTCAGAAGAGGGGTAGGCAGAGAAAAGGAGAACAAGGACACTGTAAAATGGCACAGTCGCAGCCTTTGTTGAGTTGGTTTCACATTCTGTTACTCCATTAAGTCTTGGGCAGCATGTTCTGAGAGGTGCCAATTCTGTACTGAGCTCCAATGGAGGAAAATATGAGGTCACTTGCAAACCAACTGCAAGAGACTATGTGCTGTTGTTGCTCCTCCAAGTCATGCCATTTTAAGCTCATTTTTAAAGACAAAATGTCATATTAGAAGCATTTGATTTCTGGTTTCATGGAAATGCTGCAGTATGTGCTTTCAAAGTGATGATGATTTATATTTTTATTCCTTTTTATAGACTTAATGTGTACAGGGATTAAGGAGCAAAACCTTAATGTTAGGGTGCTATTTAAGTACGCATTTCTCATGTTGGTGAAACAGTATTTATGTACACAGAGAAGTGAACTCAGTTGCTGAACATAACTTTTCATTCCACTTAGTCACGTTTATTGTATGTGTTGTGTATCCACGTATCTCCAGACATGCAACTGAAACTTGCTTCATGGTATATTCCCAAACAGGAGACCATAGTTCAAGTACAGTTAAGGGTTATCACATGGTTGTGTAGTTGAGGCAATAGATCAAAGGGACTTTTATGCAATTATCACTGTCTCAAATGACAAAGCATATGGAAACCATACATTTTTCTTCACCTGGTCTGTTTCTTCTAAACCTATGTCTCCAGTCTTTGAAAGCCAGTATTAAAAACACCTATCTTCCTATCTCATGTGCGGTTGCTAAGCTCTTGAACAGATGAAAGGATGTTCAGTATAACAGAAGATCCTTAAATTGACCACAGTGGTATGTTCTAGTTGAGGAACTTAGTTAGCAATGACTTGAGCTTTGGTAGAAATACCTGGAAAAAGATAGTATTTAAGCTAGCCTGCTAGAGTCTGGCCCTTATGCTAGATCCTGCCTTCCAGCATAAGAGGGTAATGAAAGGTTATTCAAACTTTCTAGGGAGTATTAGTAAAGACATGGATTGACCGAGTATGGCGTGATCACCTTGGAGAAGGATTTTGCCAAATATTAAAATACTTAAATGTTCCTAGAAGTAGATGGGTATTATGTGGGTAAGGAAGAATATTGTTTTCAGTTGGGCACTGGAAACTTGGTTATATTTTGGAATTCCCAGAGGAGAAACGCTGGTATGATGTCTAACAGATAGTGACAGAGGTGATGTCTAAATTAAACATTCATGCTCCTTCACATGGCTATTTGCTGAAATATTTATGTTGGAATATATTTCATTCTTTTTTATGATTAAAGTTTGCACAAAGTATGCATGTTTGTTTATGCCCCAGAGATTAGGGTCAGTGCTATGATGTGAAAGGCAACTGATTAGATGCTACTTTTGTTTAACAATTATGTATTTATTTATTCATGAGGTTTCAAGTAATTTTAAAAGTATATTATTATTTTTTACCTTCATAAACAAAATTGTGTATCTTGAAATCTCACAGGTTTCTGTAAAAGGATAGCTATTAGAAATAAAGAAAAACAATGGATAATGAACTATAAAAAAGACAATCTTATGTCACAGCTTGTAGTCAGAAATTAAAAAAAAAAATCTGTAAAGGTTAATAGTGGTAATGGGCAACTCTGTTGATGGGCTTGCTTTTATCATGGTAATTTTTCAGATTTGATTAACATAGCATTATGATTAACAAACATGATTGGATTTTTGCAGAATTTTCCCATGTATTGAAGCTTAAAACTTTTCAAATCATTTGGTCACAAGTGTTTCTGCCAACTGCTTCTAGCCCTACAGCGAAGATACCAGTTTTGGTTCTGATCTCTGTAGGTCCTAATATCTAGCTCACATCTCAAGCTTGCAAATTTGACTTACATGGCACTCCTAAGATCTAGTGTTCCACACATCCCTAAATGTTTTCACTTATTAACAAAAAATTTTTTTTGTTTTATCGTATTTTTTCCCATTCTGATTGCTGCTTCAAATATTTTCCAAGTCTGGTGCCTCTTGGCATTACCTCTGCTTGTTTTGTCCTGCCAGTAGCTTCCCATTTTCTGGCTCATTGGAAACAATCTTTAAAGTACTTTCTGAGCTATCCCCAACTCGGTTCTTGTCTCCTGTTCCTTATCAGGAGATTGAGTGCACAGTTGGTCAGCTAATGATTGCCTCCATCACCTGCAGAGTGGTTCTGGCTATTCTTCCACATATAGTGCCTCTACAAAAATTAACTCTGCTCATGTATTGTGGGTATGATTTCATGCTATAACTAAACTAATCTGATGGTGAGCTACCACTAAAAGGCACAGATACAGACCTTTTCCTCATCTATACAGTAACAGGTAATTTACTTAATACACAGAGGGTAATTTGCTGAGACCTTTTGATGTACTGCTAACTTTACATTTCGAGATATTTACACTTACTGAATTGAAAATTCACCTTGCAGCAGAAATGTGAGGAGGCATAATGCTCAAAGCCTCTGTTCTGAAATAGCTAGTCATCAGATACAACGGTGGAGAATACAGCGAGGCGCGGGTGAACGTAGGGAATATAAAGATAGTGTAATGCCTGTTTCTGTGCTCTCCCATCTTGAGCTGCTGTTAATCCAAGCCCTGACATGAGTCAGTACAGCCCAACTGGTTTATCTAAAGTCTGGCAAACAGGAGTAGAATAAATGTCCTGGAAATGTCCATATGGAAGAGTGCCCAGCTCTGTCCCTACTATTGCAAGCCGTTAGACCTACATGGACACAATTTTCCCAAGTCTGGCTATCAGTGGGTTTATGGCCGTTTTGCTTCAGGAGCATGACACAAGGTATCTGTATGAGTGCCTTAAGCTCTTTATAACCGGACGTTTCCGTAGTGCTTTGAAGTTTTGCAAGATTTTTTTTTTTTTAATGTTCGTGTACACTTTCATCACATTTTTCACCTAAATTCTGCAGTCCTTCAAAGCTAATTGTTGATGAAAATGCTCATTTTCTTAAGTGCTTTATGAAATTTTTATTCTTAAGTTTATGATGTTGTCTTTTATTCCAGGGTGATTGCTTTTTCCCTTTTTGACCTCTATTTGTTGAAAATCTTGTTATTGCTACTTGACTTGAGACTAAGCACTATTCATAAAATATAGCTGTGTATTTTAAACATTGATTTTTCTCACTCTTCACAAATAATTTGAAGAGGTGTATTACAAATTCCAGTGGATTTATTCATTCCTATTATAAAGGCCAACTTAACAAATCAATTTTTCTTCACTGTTCTTTTGTTTGACATTTTGGCTTGGAGACCATGATAACATTTGCATACTCCATTCTCAGCCTGTTTGCTGTAAGTTTATCATGATGCTATCCCACAACTTTCCTAAGATTAGAAGATTATCCTTAATTGCCCACCTCTCTTCTAACACTGCTTCCTATTTTTGTACCCAACACGAGTCAATATTGAGATGCTGCTAAATGAGAGAAAAGATATAATTTATGAGAGATTCTTTCAGGAAGATTGTCTGATTACTGAAGATTGAAGTAACTTGAAGTAACTCAAAATAACTGAAGACAAGATAACTTAAGTTTCAGCTCAAGCTTGTTGGCTCAAGGTAAATCACTCTCCTGTAGGCTGAAGTTCTTACTATACAGAGTTGAAACTTGGGTATTTTGTACAATTACCTATTTAACTTGAAGACTTTCTTTTGACATTACAGACATGTCAATGCTAAATTCAGTTCAATAATATCATCGTTAAACACTTATTTTAAGTTAGGTTCCTTCCTCTCCAGTGTCAGGAGACCAGTCTTTCTGGACTAGCACAGATAATTTTGAATATTGCCCTAAGTGAACATTAGCAAGGAATGAATGAGAAATGAGACATTTGGATATTTTGGAAAGACTCAATGCAGACAAAATACAGTTTACCGAAGATTTTATGAAGGAGCACCAGGGTCTTTACTTGATAAACAAATCCAAATCACTGAGATGAAAGCTTAATTCTGGAAATAAATGAGGGCTTTTGTTTGGCAGGTTTTATATATTCTAGCCTGCCTATGCCGGGAACACATGGTTTTGAATTTCAGGTAGGTAGAATTTACCAGAGAGATTACCGTGAACAGTTCATAGTATTTGACAAAATATTTCTTCCTGTAAAGGAAGATTTTTCCGACACATCTCTGAAATACTGTCATCTCTTACCTTCCCCAACACATATAAGAGGAAAGAACAGCTAACATGTACTATTGGAAATCAAGCTGAAGAAGCTGAACCCTTTTTCTTCACACTGGTGTTCATGTTTAATATTAAGACTGGTTATCTTCCTGTAATTCCTACTAGCTTACTGAAGCTTCTGTAAAGAAGATTAAATTTTTTTACAATAGTGAGATGTTATGTGCTTTGATAAGGAAATGTTTCTTTTCTGTAAGTCAGTTGTTAGTAATACAACAATTATTTGATAATATTTCATTCACAATGGCATGCTTAAAATAGTTGCTGCAATTCATTTTTAAGAAAATAATTACTTGTTTCTAACATCCCTAAAGAAATAATTATGTAATAAAAAATTACATGACTGACATACTCGTTACCTATAACAAGTGCAAGTATTCCTTGAATTTTTAAGCAATTTTGTAGGGTTTTATATTTAAATATTGAAACCTATTAAAATTGCCCATGGAGATTTGTTGGAGAGGTTATCTATGGGCCTCTGCTAATTAATTATGATATATTTTACTTCCATGTGATTTGTCACTACTAGTCCTGTAAGGACTACAGGAAAAATCATTTGTTTAATCTGACTGGGACCTTGTGGCATTTAATTGTAAGCATAACTGTGATACAATAAATCCAAATGAATTTGGACAGTGATTAACAGGGAGCTCCTTGATATGGTAATGAGATTAAAAAACTGGTTCCTAAGTGTTTCTGTGGATTTCATTAACATTTTTGCAACTAAACACTTTTTAGGATAAGACTGGTTGCTTGTTGTTGACCAGTATACATTATTGGTTGAATGTAACCTGCATGAAGATATTTGTTTGTGTCTTTGTATAATGTATGAATATTCGTATATATGTGTATGCGTGTGTATGGAAAATGCACAAAGAAAATACAATATGGAAGGCTTATGCTGCATTTAATTATGATGAGCCAAACAAAAATGCACCACAGAGTTAACCTTATTATTACATATATTTCAAGCATCCTAAAATGTACTAGTGAACTAATCACAGATATGTAGTTCCTGCTCTGAAAGCTTATTATCTAAGACACCTGCAAATATTTAGACATCTGCATAGCTTTACTACTGTGAGTAGTTCCACCGATTTTGTTTGTCTGTTTTTGTAGGATTTATGCCCAAATTTGTCATTACATGGCAAATTTACAACATGAAAAAGAAGGAATAAAAACCCCAGAAGTTTGATATGGTTATTCAGAAAGCATATATGTTGATCCTTTCAAGTGCTTTGTCATCACATTGCTAGAAAGCTGGAATTTTAAAGAATATATTTATAATTTTGCTATTTAGCAGAATTATAATAAGACTGTAGAGAAGATAAAGAGTATTTCCATTAACAGCATCAAACTGCTACTGGACTTCAAGGCAAAGGAATTTTTTGTTTGTTTATTCTTGCAACTTGCCTTCTGCTTATTTTAGTGTCTTTCCAAAACTTAGCTCATCTTCCTCTGTGCTGGTCTTTAAATGAAGTTGATATCATCTCCAATTGTTTGATCATCTTTCTCTGCTTTATTCTTTTAATACTTTTATTGCTGAAAAAAAAATGTGATTAATTGGAAGATCGAAACCCTCATTCCTTGTAACCAGCATTCATGTGGCAATGGTGCATTTTTCATATTCTGCCCTGGGAAAATGCTTTTCTGTGCTCTAGAAGGAAAAACGGTTCGGTTCCTACAGCTTCTCCATTCCTCAGCGTTATGATTGCTTAACTAGAGGTCATTGTCAGTTGTCCCTGTAGCTTTGTGTTTCTTCACCAGTAGAGATTAGACTACACCACAGAATGGAGACCTAGCAGAAGTTAGTATTTTGTGACTTAATGAACAAGCAAGACTTGAATGTGAGACTTACTGCCAACCCTCCGTGTATCACGTTTCCCTTTCAACTCCAGCTCGGGGAAATCTTTAGTATGAGAAACATACGGTATTTGAGTGCTTGTTTGTTCATCTCTTTGTTTTCCGTTACATGAAAGGAGGAGGATGTAACTCAGTTGGAAGGGGAACTGCTTAATACTCTCTTATGGGATGCTATGGGTGTCTAGCTGCTTTATCTGCCTGCGTGCTGAGGTTTCTATAAGCAGCTCAGCTTAGCACCTAGTACTTACTTGGCCTTCTACAGCCAGCAAGCTCTACCAAGGAGGTCTGTTCTTCGTGCTGCCATGTAAGTTTGTCCACTGCATTCTTTGTGCCCTTTATTTCTTTGTGTCAGTCATTTCCTTAGCTCCCTCCTGTTTGTGCTGTTCCATGAAATCCTTAGAGAAGGAGCTTCAATCCTGTCACCAGCATAATACAGGTTTCTTGTTTCCATTTGCCTGCAGAATTAGAGAAAGGGCTTTGAAGGATCTAACCCTCCCACAGCTCCAAGGCAGGACTCGTGATGTGAGAGGTTTAGCTAGTTTTGTTTCATTTTTAATCTGGATTGCCACTTCATGCTTGGATTGATTTTTGTCTTTGGGGAAGAAAATGTAGATTGTTATACTAACAACGGGTAGACATTCATGCCACAAATGGTGATGTGACCTATATTCTGTTGCTGTCCGACACACAGACATCTCTTTGCCTTCGTTGGAAGCCCGGATGTAGAAATGATGGTGAGAACTGGCCACAGGCAAAGTGGCTGGATTAGAGTTTTTGCTGGTATCCCCTGAGCTCCCATGGTACTGTGATGCAGCAGATCTATTCAAATCAATAATTGAAGGGTTTTACTCAGTTAAATAGCAGAAGGTGTTATTTATATAGGACATTTACTGCTCTGTGCTGTTTACGTAGAGGTTACTGCAGCTGCCCAGCTTCAGCTCCCGGTTTGCTGCATAGCTTGTGCTCCAAAACTTCCGTCCACAAAGACTAATGTATTGACAGCTCCCATCAGCTGAGGGTTTTGGTAGCTAAAGAGATGGGATTAAACAGATACTGATGGTAGTGCTAAAATCTTCAGCACAACAGTGGTTAACAGTAATGGTTAAACTGCCAAAAGTCCATTGTTTTGGTTACAGCCGTTAATTTGACACAATCTTAATTGTGGTGACATCACAGTCATTATTTCAGGCTGTTTGCAGACTCAAGAACGTAGTCATGTCATTACAAATTGTTTTCATTTCATGTCTATGAAGATTTTACTTGCGACCATGAGAGTTAGAAACATGTTTCTGAAGGAAGCTTAGATGTTCCAGCTGAATACTGCAGCAGAGCGAGAGCTCTGCATCAAATTCTGCTTCTGTGTTATCGTGGAATATGCAGAACCATGTTCAAAGGTTGCACAACAACCGTAGTCTAAATACGTTTTTTTCCTTTATTCTATTGAGAGACGTACGATAAAAGGGCTGTGAGCTACCTAGACCTCAGAGCTGGTTAATAGCTTGTGGGAGCTAGCTACTTGCCAATTTTAGAGCATCGGTCTATCTGACTTAACCACATGTAGACTTACTGGCAGGTCTACTCAAATCAGTGGTGTAATTATTTACTTCTTAAAGACAGAACAGGCTTACATTATAATGACCTTACAATAACTTTCAGTTTTATGTGGAGAAAAATAAACAGTTGTCATTTCCTTGTTATTTTGAGGTTTAAGCCTTTACCACAAAGGTTTTAAATATTTACTAACTACTATGTTCTCTGAAATGTCTCTGTTTAAAAATACAATGAATTTATTCAGGGAAATCTTTCTGTTGCACCAAGCTTCACAATCTTAATTATAGGACATTATAAATGAATGTCTTTCCACTCCATTTTTCTTGGTATTACTTGACTTTTAATTCATTCAAAGTATTTATTATTTTTAGTATTTTAGCTGATGGTTTTACTTTTCTTTTTTATTAAATATTTAAAAGTACAAAGGCTTTTTTATTTGTGATACAGCCACATTCCTACAAAAAAAGTGGGTTTGGCATTATAAGAAGAAATAAGTTTGTCAGCGTCATATCTGAAAAATAATTTTGCATTGGAATGCTCCCTGACAGTTAAATTGTGTTGATACTGAGGAAACTGAGTAAAGAAGTGTTTACTTATTTCTGTTTTGTTAATGTTATTTTTGTAATGTGACCCAAAAATGGAGAGCGTATTCTCATTTAATCGAATGTTAATTGCTCTCTGTTTTTCCTACTTTGTCTGACATGGATGATTAATAATTCCATTGTTGCTTTTACACCTTTTTGCTTATTTCTAGTAGTTACTCTGAGACCTTGACCACTCAAAGGACCTTAAAAAGAGATGAAGCAATAACTTGGTTATCGCGAGCAAGGAAGCAATTTTAGGACAGTAGTACGGTACTAATGGTCTGGCGGAGCTGGCCGTAGGAATGATTAACTTTGCAAGTGTGTTTGTAAAGCAAGAATTGCATTACTTCCGTTTCCAGCTTCTTCTAAATGTACGACCACTGAAGCTAGTCAGTAGTTAGACTTTGTTCTGGGAAATGCCACCATTTCATCCCTTTTTATTTCAGATCAGAATGGATCCTCACTGAACAGGAAGCTCTTCAGAGTTTTGGCTTGGAAACACTGGAATGTTTTGTTTTGTTTGGAAATCTTGACATGAAGCTTTTCCGTGTTCCCAAACCATCTCGAACTATTTCATTCTGGTTTGACCTTAACCTTTGTTATTCTAAATTGCTACAGACCTCTGTGGTGGTTGTAGTCCTAGTACGTAGTCTTGCTGCTGGTACACTGAATGAGTTTGGCTTCCTTGGCATCTCCCTGATGCATCGCATCAGTTAGATCAGATGACAGATTACTGAGTTTAAGATAAGACCTTGGATTCAGCCCTTTTAGTTAGACCTGGCAGAGAAAATATCGCTGTACACCAGTTGGAGGTTAATGCCCAAGGAGCTTAGACTAGGGGAAAGAAACTGTGAGTGCTTCCAAATGTCTCCGTGCCCAGTGAGCCAAGTTTCAGAGTTTGCCTGATTCCTGCCTGTAGCAGGTGAGGAATGCTCACACAGGTTTTGCCATCTCTGCTGTGATGTTGATGGTACCTCTAACAGGAAAGCAGAAACCTTAGCGAGATACACAGAGGGGAAAGAAGGGCAGGAGTCTGATAATAGCTTCTTAAATCACTTCAGCCATTTGCCAAGTAAACCCGTTCTCAAGATACTGTTGGATAGAAATTCTCTTTTCTGTGCTACTCCCTCCATATGAAAATGAGAGCACAATAGCTAAAGTGCTTGAGTACCACAAAGAAACTTTTTGTTTTGCTTCAATGTCTAGTCTGTTTTAGCCTAAGATGAAATTAAGGCAAAATAAAAACCCTCAGTAAATTTCTTAGCTGACTGTTAACACGGCTTAGCATGAAAAACTTCACAATATTTGGAGTCCTGCGCTATAGATACAATTTAAATTTGTATTTGTAAATTATAGCATTAAAAAAAAATAATCTTCAAACTTCAAAAAGCGCATGCCTTCCATTACCCCATGATATTTCATGAGCAAAGGCTCCCTTCCGCGAGGAGTGGTGTGTGTGAGCAGACTGCCGTGCCCTAGCCCATGGGCTCCGTCCAGTGCTGCTCAGCCAGACTGTGGGTAGGTCTCTCAACGCGTCTTTCTGCTGAATGAACAGCAGCGTAGTCCTTTTATAAATGAGTAAACAAAGGCACTGAGAATGTCGATAGCTGGTGTCAGGAGCAAGTGTGTGGTATTTGCTTTCAAAAGCCAGGTTTAGTAATGAATAAAATGCTAAAAGAGAAGGCTGGAACATATTTCATAAATGACTTTTTTTTCATGTATGTAGATGTAAAATTTTTTTAATCTACAAATTTTTAAGTTATTAAACCTAGTATTTCTCATGTTCGTGGTGAGAAAGAGCAAACGTAACTCAGCCTGGCTTTGCAAATTTTCAAAATCCTCCCCAAAATAGTACAAAGGAACTTGCCAAATGTATAAGAAATTAGATGGAATTTATTTACACTGTTTGATCTCCTTTTAGTCTGGATAATCATCATAGTGTTAATTCCTGAAGTGACAGGTGCCAAGTATGTAATAGCAAAAGCTGATGGGGAAAAAGACAGTAGCTGTCTTTGGGATGATCTGGTGGACTGGAGAGATGCATCTTCAGCTGTGGTTTATTACCAGATAGTGCTCCTTTGGGCAGGAGATGGGGGTTGAAAGGGAAAGCGGAGACTTCCTCCTTTGCTTTTGTCATGATACATTCTCAGTTCGTTATCCAAGATGTGTGAATTTGAGAGTCGGGTATTTGGAGCCCCAGATATCACTCTGTGTGTTTAAGCATTTCAGTATAGGTCAAGAAGTATATGCAGTGTACTAAACTGGTAGTTGTGGGGTGGGTGGTTGTTTTGGTCTTGGTAATAGAAAATGCAGGTCATCTTGGGTGGGGAAAGTAGGTATATTTTTATGCGGCGCCCAATACTAACAAGTAAATATTTACCTTGGAGCAGTAATGTCATGTTACCATGCTATTTCATTGTAGGAATAAGTAAAAGGTAAATGTTTGCTTTTTAGTTACTGTCCCTGGAGCTTCTAATATAATACTGTTTAAGATCCCTACTCATATCTTAAAAAGGCAGTTTTCTCTTTTTACAGAGAAAAGACAACAGCCAAGAGCTATTCAAGGCTTCCCTTAAGGTTCCACTGTGGTGCAATAGTCCATCCTGGAAGAACAGCCGCTAACGCTCTCCTTGTTAATGTTTATTATATCCTCAGCCTTCCTGCCTCAGCCACTAGCATGGCTGTCAGCTGGAAGGAATTTTAGTGGTCGTTTTTCTGATAGGGACATCAGTTCAATTGGAAGTGGGATTCTGCCTCAAAAGAGTTATCACGCGGCAGTGACTTGTGGCCATTATTTCCTCTCTTTGTTTCTGCTGTTTGTCCTGTTGGAGACTAAAGCAGAATCCTAGTGCTTGTTCTGTAGATCCCAGCCTGCCTTTTTAGTTACCTGGATTATAACAAATGCCTGAACCAAGTTCGTCTTCAACAAAATTGAATTTGATACCTTTTTGACTTGCTCTACATACAGAGATGAGGTGAATTTTGGGTGTGCCAGACACAATTAGAAAAGATACTCCAAGTATATACCTTATTAGACACACTTTTTACCTAACCACAAAAGGCAGTGAATGGTCAGTCATCTTTGCAGCTATTGTGAGTGATTTGGCATGTCTTTTGACAGAAGCGGAATTTTATTTTAGGTGACTTAATCATGGACTCTTGGTAGGAGTGAGAATAACGATAGAGTATGGTCTATGACCTTGTCCTGTCAGTGCTGATAAACCAGACTATACATTCAGATTTCAAACAAATGAAAGTTTCTGTCAGTAATCCTGGGAGTGATTTCTACAACTTCCTTGACAGGAGTATTGAGACAAGAGAGCTTCTAAAAACTTCCTTGGAACGATACTAAAAGATAAAGCTATCTGCAGGTGAACAGGTTACAGTGAGGGTGGGTCCCAGCACAGTGAGGGCAGCGAATAGTGATCTTCAAAAAGACCATCAATGGTAACACCGACAGCAATGGTAGGAGGATGTTACTGTGTTTTGGCACAAGCATATGGTAACTGGCAGCAAACCATGAGTAGATTTTGTGTGCTGAGCTAGTCAGGAATTGTTGTGTTTGTGTACAATGTTTATTTGCTAAGCTTTATGGTCAACTTCATTACTCTTCATTTTATTCATTATTATGTCACTGAGCAGTAACTTGTTAAAAGATTAAAAGTTCCGATTGGTTGCTCATGCCTAAGGTATGTAAATGCTTTGCAGCTCCAGCAGTAATTTACTGACATTCTGGCAATTTGCACTTAAATAGTTTATGCACGTGCATATATATACACACAAGCACAGTGTAAATGCCTAATTTTTTTAGAAACCCAGTACAGTGCAATTAGCTCTTCGTATAAACGACCCGATCCTACAGTCCTGATGCACGCAAAAATCCCTTTTATTTCTTTGGAAATGAGCAGTATAAAATGTCTGTAGGAGGGATCCTAAAAGAGCATTGTTTTTTCAAAAGTAAAAACAAGCAATGAAGAGGCAAAATCTAATGCTCCTATAAAATCCTACAGTTAGTACAGTGTTTCTTTCGATGCAGACGTAATCAAAATTTTCTCAGAACCAGTTTTTCACATAGGTTGCGTATGTTTATACACATATGCACAAATACACACATATGCACACACAATTGTAAGTGTAGTTCTTCATGCGTGTGTGCATATATATATATATTCAGGCATAGAATTTTAAATCAAGTTTTACCCTTCTCACACTGAACACATACTTTTTATTTGCAGGTAGTGTTACAAATATTGCTTGTGAATAGTGATAATTCTTTTGTTACAAAGTCGGTTTTTGATACCAGGCTGCTGTATCCTCAAATCTAGTACCAATGCTCACATTTTGAAGCTTTATAGGCAGCAGTTCTATGAGCAGAAACTTATTAAACTCCATCTTGAAGGCCAGAATCAGGTGTCAAACACTCAGAGTGATTATTCTGTCCTTTGAGAACAGATATTTCCTCAACCAGACCTGCAAAATCATGCAGTACTACGTGGAACCAGTAAGTTAAATTACAGATTTGGCCATAAAAGCAGATTTTTCAAAACTCATTAAATGATTTTGTACAGTTTGCTTGCAGGCACCAGGTGTTCCTCTCTTTTTTTCTAGTAAAAAAATAAAAAAAAAGCACTTTGTCATTTAAAACTAGACAGAGGTCATATCTTTTAAGAGTTTTTGGAGATTACATAAACAAAGCCGTATCTTTAAAATTGAAAATTATTTAGTTTTGTGACTTCACAGTATTGGAAGTAGAAAGTGAAATATATTTGTAACACTTATTGTATAATCATGCTTGGTATTTTTTGTCTACAAATATGGGATGAAGTCATGTCATATACATCCTGTAATGGAAGAAGTAGGAGGTGAAACCGAGTAAAGAAAACTGGATGATACAGATTTTTTTATCAAACTCTGCAGATCTTTAAAGACTTTGAAAAAACATTTCTGCATAGTTAAAACCTAAATTACATAGGAGAGAACAAAAATGATGTAGACTGTGTATGCCAGCAGTTATGGTGTTATTTGAACAGTCTACACTGGAAGAAATGGGTTCCAAATCATCAGACAGTCAAGACTGCTCAAGTGATGTGAATCGTTAATAAACAGATATTAATTGAGTGAAGATTTCTTTAAACGTACATTTTTGAAAACGCATGAGAGGAAAAGCATTTGTTTTCAGTTGAATAAGAATCATACTTCAGAAAGAATTTTATTTGAAGAATCGTCTGATTTTCTTTTAATTTGGGCAAATTAGAACAAAATGGTAGTAAATAGTCATCTAATTTAAGGTATGGTATGTATAGAAACAGGTGAACAGGCTTGGAGAAGTGGTAATAGAGAAATGCAAGCGTTCACTTCTGAAATCTATTGGTTCCTATAACTCAGATTGGTAAACACTGAATTTCATTATTAGTTGATAGAGACTTGTGTCATAATCTTGATACGCTTCCCTGGTGAATGGATACCCCAAAACTACAAGAACAGTTACCGCTTGTTAGCTGTTCTTGTAAATAAGGGAGGGAAGGTGGGGAAATTTGTAAAGAATTGACGTAAGGATCCAACATTTATCTCAAAAATCCTAAGGAAATATGAAGAGGGGAAAATATTGCTGCTTGATACTAACTAATTCTTACACTGAATACCCAAGTGAAAATGTTTTGCCACCTTTTATTAGCACAAAATTTCTTACACACAGTAGAAGCAATTTGCTTATAACTATGACAACCTAATGACATGGGATAATTTAGCTTTAGAGGGATGAGTAATACCTTTTTATTTCACCACCCATTTTTTCCCCAAAATTTATCGGACAATCTGATTAAAAATGTTACTTTTCTCTCCAGTGCTGCTTTACACAAAGGTGGCATTCTCTCTAGAGGCACTTCTGGGAAGTGAAGCTGAGTTGTTATAAGGTTGCAAGGTGCTTCATTTTGTGACTTCTGCCATTGTTTTAGCTTTCTGGAGTGTCTCTGGAGTACACATATTTTCAGTGAGCAAATGACTTTGCTCTGAGGACCAAATCTGTAGTAAGCTTGTGTATGTTTCTCAGAGCATGATACTTCTTTATCATCTATTGTATTTGCCAAGGTTAGGTTAACTTTTTCCTAGATTAGGTGATAAACCTAAAAATAAGTAGGTTTTATTTATCAAATAAATACAGCAGTTTGTGGTTTTTGAATGAGGAAGTTGTTTGCTTCTTTTTGCCTTTTTTTTTTTTTTTCTTAAGTTTAGTAGTTCAGATGGTGGGTTTTTTCCCTCTGCTCTGCATAATTATGGGTTGGAAAAGAAGGTATAAGCTGCAAGACCTAAAGTGGTAGCAAGGAGAGGCAACATTATAACATCCTTTTTCAATTGTCAGAGTGTCTTCTTTTGGTCTACAGAGGTAGAAAAGATGGTCAGTCTCCCCAGGACATAAATCCTCTCTCTCTGATAAACTCAGAGACCGTTCTACATAAGCTAATAGTGACTGGCAGGGGATAAGCCGTTCCAGGTTAGATGAGAACCAGGCACTTTCTTTTTACTGGCGTGTAAAATAACTATTGAAATCCTGAAGTCAGTTGTGAAAATGCCAGGGATTTTTTTGAAACCAGGATAAAGCCCTCAGGGATTTGTGGCAAGAAACGATTCTACATTGGTCAGTGAAATACCCTGAAAAGTCTCGACGGTCTTCTGCATGTGTATTTTCCATTTGTCTACAAGCAGAATATTTCAGAAAAAGCTAAACCAGAAATATCTCTGCCATTTATTACCGTGCAAAATAACATAAAGGAATGTGAAATTCTGAGAACTGAGGGTCCAAACAAGCTGTTACTTGTGATTTGAAGGTCGTAATCAGGTAGATTTCTAAGATGGTCTCTTTTATCCTAATTCTGTTTTCCTACGTTTAATTCTTTATGCCTAAGAACTTGAGGGCAGAATTTCTCTCATTTTTGGGTACTGATACAATTATTCAGCTGCAATTACAGGCAGTGGCCTAGATTCAGGAAAAGAGAAAGCATTTGGAGTTTGTAGGGGGGAATCACTGATTTTAAGTAAATCTTTCAGAAATGCACAACTTTTTGCTTTAAAAGGAGCTATAGAAGAGTGTTAAAATGCGTCAGATAAATTGGTGGTACTTCCATGTCATCACTTTCTGTTGTTAGTAGCTACCAAAAAGCCTGTACTTCTTTCCTCTCGTTGTGTTCTTTCTCTGCCATCTCTTTCCGTCTTACACACACTCCTGTACGCACTTTTTCTTTCTGGCGCAGAGCTGTACTGGCTTTTAGTTTTCCAACTTTAAATTGATTAGAACACATTAATTTTTAAATAAGTGTCACATATCCTTAACCAAGCACTAAGAGGTTGAGAAGGCTTCATGGTGTAAAGTCTGATCCAAAACTCAGTGAGAAGAATTTTAAAAATGTGGGCTGCCCTTCATTAGCCCTCATGATATCTCTTGACAGGCAATGTCTGCGTACGCTGCCATGCCAGGCCAGGGCAAGACCAGCTGCCATGCACCATTTACCCTCTGTCAGCAGCTTCAGTCAGAGCCCGGGCAATACTGTACACACGAGTCTGTCATGCGTCAGCATCAATTAGGCTCAGTTTGCTGCGCTCGGGAAAAGCAACAGCCCTACTATTAACCATTTTTCTTCTTTCCTGCACCCCCCCCCCTCCACACACACACACTTCCATTTGACTCTCCAAGCGAACTGTTTGACTTGACAGAAGCGTTTTCGGAGCAGTTCCTGCAAAGAGCAATGGCGGTTTGTTTTGAAATAACTCACTAATTCAGATGAATTGATTTCACTGCAAGAAATTGGATTTATGGGTACTATTGTTTAAATGGGGAAGTTAGACACAACCTGTGCTTTTACAACCATTCAAATTTTTCCTTTCCGTTCTTATGAAGAAGCGTCGATGTCGGCGTGTCCGTACACATATATGTGTAGACTTACCTACAGACCCATGCACATTCACACACAGACTGTAATAGTAAACTTTAAACTTATTGTAAGGCCAGGGGAGTAAATTATTTCATTAAAACTGTATCTTCTGACCTTCTGGTATTACATACTCAACTTGTTTTCGAATTTTCAATTGTAGATATGCCTTTGCGTCGTTGTTTTTCTGGGTATTGTTGTTTGAAGAGCAGGGCTAAAATTTCTCCAACTTCGTGAGAAACCAACATGTGTGGTCACGCCTAAATTTGACTCACTATTTTGTGGCTTTTCACCGCTATTATGGAGGGGGTGGGGAGCGAGACGACCACCCATGGTGTGTTCTCGCCAAGCGATGGGGTGAGCAAACGAGTTCGCTGCTGAGTGTTCGGAGAACAACCTCTTCTGGCAGAGTATTCAAGCGCTTCCCTCCTTCCCCCCCTCCCCAAATTACAGCTTCTTCCTCCATGTAAGTATAGAACACCCATGACTATTTATATAATAAAGGAGCTACTGTGTACTTTAATGGATGGTTAAAGACATTTTCACAGGTCTGTATCCACGTGGGATTTATAGAGACTTACAGGCCTGGTCAGTTTGCAAAATCGTGATAGCCCAAGAGACTGTTGTCAGATGTTGGTAACAAGACAGTGTTTGAAAGGAATCAAAACAATATAAATCCTGTGAGATCTGTGGCAGCAGGATGGGTTCTAATGGAGAGGAAGACAGGGTCGACCACCGCACAAGAGAACAAGGAGAAGAAAGTGTTTTTTCTCTTTCAAGCTTGCAGCACCAGCAGGGGTAAGCAGGTTTCTAAAAAGAACCTCATCAGCGGATCAATCCAGTGTAACAGATGGAGTGCACAGATATTGTCTATCAGATTTCCGTCGCATGTGGCAAACAAATACATTGTTGCAACTGTTAGCAGCCAAACTTTTCCTTTTTTTAACATCATAATTACCGAGAGTTGAAAAGAGCTGTGGGTTAATGATTTCCCAACAATAACTATAGGAGGTTTGGTGGATAGTAACTTCCCTAAGGAATACATTAGCAGGAGATGTAAAGTCACTGAGCATCTTGAATGGAAGGGTTTGGATCTGCAGCAATAACTGCTTATAGCCGTGCATTTTGAAAAGTGGAAATTTTCCTAGAAGAGAGAGACTGGACTGGATCTTCATCTGCTGTAATTGGCAGATTTACACTGCAGGCAGCGGAGACGAACCAGTCCATACCAGCTCGAAGTTTTGGGCTTTGTTGCCTTTATAAAAACATTTGCAAGAGAAAGGTTTGGAAAGCCTGAGAACGATTCAGTGTGCGTGCACAGTTACAGCCGTAAGAGGCAAGGTGTGAAGCTATGAATTAATTTCCCATTGTTATTAATATTGCTGTTATTAAATAGATGTTAATTTTGTTAAGTCTTGATGCAAATATCAAAGTCTGGATGCAAATATGCAATATATGGTTTGGATTGGAAAGGATCTTTTAAAGATCGTCTAGTCCAACCTCCAAATATGTAATGGGTCTCTCAGCATCTTGTGCGTTGTTTCATTAACCTTGGAACAGAGAGAATGAGAGTGAAGTGGTAGCTCTGGAGATGGGTAATGACTGCATGGCACTCAGTGTTGGTGTGAATGCCATAGGTTTAGAGGTGATGGGTATCATGGATTAAATGGATGAGCTTTTAATAGAGAACATAAGTCACAATTAATTTTTTAAATAACAGTTGTTGGGCCTAGTAAATATGTACTTAAGAACTAAAAGACCATGGTTTAGTTATCATTTAGTTACAGAAAGTATCTCAGATGTATGACCAGATCATTTAAAAAGTTTCTCTAGGCTCAAAGAAACCAAGTGAGTAATAGGGTGGGTTAGTTCTGTGAACTAACTGGAATAGGATCAGACGGATTTGAAGGCACAACTCGGTTGCCCTGACATACGACTCTGTGGCCATTTGAGATGGCGTAGGGCATCTCCCATCCTTCTGCCACTCCAAAGAAACACAGGTCTCCCATAGATCCTTTATCCATAAGGCCAACCCCAGGAGGATGTCTTGAATAATATTGTCTCTCACATGACTGTAGGGACCAGGGCAAATGAATCAAGCCCTGGATCTTGTCAAAATGGATGTGTTGGACTAAGGTTGCCCAGAGAGGTTGTAGTGTCTCCATCCGTGGAGATATTCAAAACCCAACTGGACATGGTCCTGGGAAACCTGCTGTAGGTGACTGTGCTTGAGCAGGAAGGCTGGGCTAGATGATCTCAAGAGGTCCCTTCCAACCAGTTCCAACAAGTTTCTGGGAAGATCAAAGGTGAGTATAATGACAAAGCAATGCAAAATGTAGGTTCAATTCTTTGTCTTTCAGGTGTGCGAAAACAGGAATTCTGAGATTCTCAAAAGTTTAACAGTCAGAAAAATTGGTTATATTCTCAGGAACTCTGGCATTTTGAAGTGTTAGTTTTTCCTTACAGCAAATTTTTTTACCAGTTCTCTTCGTTTTGTTTTTTAAACCTTTTGCAACATAACAAATGTAGAATGTGGATTGACTCCATTCTTAAGACACACGGCTCAAATCCGTTTTCAGTTCTAGATCTGCCATGAAGTTTCTCAGTAGCATGCATGAGGGTTCTCAGTCTTTCTGTGCCTCAGTCTCCCAACTTAGCAAGGAAGCTGTTTAAGGCAGGGACTAACTTTTTATCCATTGTATAAAGCATTAAAGCATGGTTAACCTAGTGAGACCAAATGACTACGATTACATGTCATTGATGAGGTTTGAGAGTGATTCTGGTCCAAAGAAACCAAGTGTCCAACTGAAGAAATATCAGCTCTACCTTGACATTAAATATCATTACATTTCTGGCTAATGCTGTAATTCACAACATTTCTGATCTTAAAGGTTTAGCCACAAGAAAGGAGGATTTTGCAGAAGTAAAGTGAAAAGTGAAAATGTTTGCATACTGTTTAAAACAACAGTATATTATCATGACTTTTTCTTTGTATTTTTCAGCATGTAGGACATTATTCAGTATTTTTAACTCATGCTCTAAGCATGCTGTATTTGGTCGGCACTTGAGCCATCTCAAATAAAAATTGCATTCTGAATCAGCTCTTATTCAAAGCCCCCCGTCCCAGTGCAAGTTTTCATTTTAGTCTCCTCTTCGATTCCAAGAATTCTAAAACAAAAGGCCAAAATAGCATTTACACCCTTGTTTCCTCCAAAATACCTCTTCTTCTGGGCCTACTTTCTTTGCACAGTAACCTTATAATTCTAGCTCTGCAGGGAGCCCTGGTGCCTTTATAGTATCGTAACCAGCCTTTACATGTCTGCCTAGCTACTGAATAACCTCACTTCTGGGAAGAAATAACTACACCCCTTCCATGCCTCTCTTTGTATGCTTATTAATTGAGCCCTGCCTTCCTTGTATCTCCCAAAAGAGTGGAAATTAGCAAACACTCTCTGCACACCTCTTGCCCCATGAAGAAGACGAGCGATTTGCCCCAATTCCTCCCCCTTCCCCTAGATCTGTAAAATATGAGGACGAGCTGGAGACAGGTACATATTCACCTGCTCACTCGACAGCGCTTGCTGTTAGCATCATGCCACAGCCCTCAAAGTAGAAACGTACAAAGAGCATCTTGCACCCAAAAGCACAAGTCTCTTATCACAAAGGTAAATAAAATCTCTTGTTTTGGATATAGTATGGGGTCTTTGACTTGCCTTTGAGTGCTGCTGATTCAGGCCCTGACATGCCCACTAACCTGTTAAGTGTGATGTCAGGACAGCTTTGGTTTATATAAATACTAACAAAGAACTGTATCGAAGGCACAGGCAAACTTGCCGCGAATGTAAAGGAAGGCTGAGCGGGTCCTTCTTGAATAAAGCATTCTTGAATATTACTGACAGGTTTTCAGAGAGTTGTGATTGTTTGGAAACTGCCTTTATGGGAACATGAGAATTAGTGATGAGTGACTTAGGTTAGCATTCTCATCCATCGACCTGACAGAGCAAAAATTCCTTGCTAGAGGCAGCATGTTTGGAGGGCGTAGGTGAGCTTGATAAACTGGGCAACTGGATGACAACACCGTTAGGGACATAAATAAGAGAGTTTAAGAAAAGTCAAAATAATGATAATAGGAGACATAAATTACCCAGTCAGGTGTTGGCTGGAATTCACTAAGGAAAGTAAGGCTGGCTGTGGTATTTTATGGATTACAAGTATATATGTAAATATGTGTTATGTTGTGAGTAAAAGGAGAGGAAGTATGCTTAGCATGAATGGGTTATTTGCACCAATTTAAATGGATTTTGGACATATTAATGTAAATATTTATTCTCAAATGGCATAGAAAAAAGAAGGATACCAATTTAGAAAATAAACTTCGTTTGATAGAAGCTAACGTGATTATGGAAGTAACCTAGACTGATGTTGACAGAATAACATTAGCATTTTTAGGTAGAGTACGCTGTTTCTGAAGTAAATTTTGGACACAGTGTATCATAGCCAGACATCTACCTCCTGCACCTGCTTGCCTCAAATCAGATATTTAGTTACCTAGTAATAGTGCATCTAATTATTCGCAATGGGGAAAAATACTACATATGTGAAAGAAAAGGCCACTTTGAGACTTAGTAAAGGTTTGGCTTAATGAGTAACCAAAGTACCATTTTGTATGTACTTTGTTCTGAAATACCATTGAAATAGTAATATTAGGCTCCCTTTGTTCTCATAATCTTTGGTTTGAAATACAAATGGAATTTAAGATGTTAGGTCAGTGGGTTTATTGGAGAAAGTAAAGCTTAAAGGAAATTGTTCAGCAGTGCTCTAGTAGTGCGTTAGTGTTCTAGAGAAAAAGCACGTGTACCTTTCCAAACCCATTTTTGGGTCTGAAGAAAAGCATGGCTCAGCTGGAATTTAAAAGTGAGGCTATATTAGGAAGTATATGCCCCCAGTGGAATAGCTTTTTAACAATTTCCATCTTTGCAAACCTTAACCAGTTTACTTTCTGGTCGGTTGTATAAAGTAGGAAATTCATAGTTTTACAAACAGTCAAACTGAGATTTAGAAAGCCTAAGAAAATTATTCAAGATCTCAGAAAAGCCAGAGTCAGCCTTGGAGTTCTGTAGCTCCTGGTCTTGAGTATTTAAAACAGGCATTTCATTTTTATAGCCTACAAGTTATTAACTTACAAGTGAAAAAATATACAGTAGTGAGGCCAGGCCTGTACGATCATCTTTACGTGTGTAATAACTGTAAACAGTAGGTTGTATTTGTGTGATGGGAATAGAAATCCCATGATAAATGAAGCTGTAACTAGTCTGAAATCTCACTGGAAGCGGTTAAGTAGAAAATTAATAACAATTAAAATTTGACAAAGCACAAGTGGCAAATGAGTTGCATTCCTCCTTCCTTAAGGAAGTAGTAGAGGAAAAATGAACACCTGATGTAGAAATGTTTGCCAGGTCATTGAGTTCAAGAGAAGGATCGGGAGACCAGACTTCTGGAAAAATTAGACTTGAATGCATTGTTAATGTGTATTTTCATGACCTCTACATAGCTTAAGGCTATATTCAAAAATGGAACAACCATATAAATGAAACTCGGGGTGGGGGGGTTTGCTATAGTATCTGTAGACATGAAGGAAAAGTGGGCACAATTTATCTCTAGTGCAGAACAACTCGTAAAAGGGAGAGTGGCCCAGTGCAGGGCACGGAGCCAGGAGGATCACGGGCTCCAATCTGTTCCAAGCCACCGACGCCATCTGACCCGGGCAGGTCACTTGACTTCCTTGTGCCTCTGTCAATCCAGCTGGAAAATTGGGTAACAAAAGCAGGACCTTGCTGAAAAACAGATGCTCAATCTAAATTGAGCTGTCCTGGATAAACAAATTACAAAACATTGCTATCTACCACGGTAAAACAAAGATGGGTCTGCAGAGTCAGTAAGGAAGAATGACCAATGTGCGAAAGATCCAGCTGACAGTCCTGGGTGCTTGAAGAAAGTGATTTGTCTCCAAGTTCACGGGTGAAATAAGGATCTCACAGGATGGACGCAAAACTGGTTTACGTTGGAAATTAGAGCATCAGGAAGACAGTGGTGTTTGGAGTCAACACTGTAAGATCTGGTTTCAAATTGTCTGAGATGTGAAAACAACAGTGGTCAGTTATTCCTTATGGTGAAAATTTAACTGCTAAAAGGCTCTCTAGGAGATGAGCATCCTGTAATCCATAACCAGGTACCTGAATGGGACCATCAGAGACTACACATAATTCACTGGTCTTCATTAGTGGTATATTTTAAAGCTTTAAGGGGGCTCCATTTGAAATCGTATGACCTTTTATTTATATTCTTTTTTTTAATTTCCATGAATTTACATCTCAGTCTTGGATCCCAAGTCCTTCAGAAAGACGTCTTACAGAAGCCAACTGCATAGGCTTTGAAATTAAGCTAAATCCACAGGTTCAAATTTGGTTGGAGATAGCGCACTGTGTTAGAAAAAAAGAAAATAGAGCACATATTCCAGATCCCTGGATTGCGAGAGTGTGACTTAGGGTGCCTTTTCAAAAATGTTTGGCAGTGTCCTGTACAAGAGGGATGTATTTATTTCACTATTTAAAATTACTTTTTCAATATGTGTAAAAATGTAGAGTATGTGAATATGATTTATGTTCATATGGGTGTAGTCTAATAAATGGGCCTTTGGATATAGGATTCAGAAAACTGAAGTTCATTTCTTGGCTCTGCTAATAGTTGTTGCGTGCTTTGGCTTGCCATTTTTTGTCTTTTTGCTTTCATTTCCCTATCTGGAAATTGGAAATAAGGACTTTTACCTCTTTTTTACAGAGCTGCTGCAGAAGAATGTCAGGTAACAATTAGGGTCAAAGTAAAGGATGTGTTGTTCCCTTTTCATTGCAATGAGCTAAGAAGCAGCTTTATGTTATTATTTCATTGTGTTATTTATATTTTTGTTCCACTGACTGATGTGGATGTGACAGAAGGAAAAGCGCAGCTACATGTATGCTTATTAACTGGAGAAGGAAGGACGTTGACTACCACATCAGCACACTTCACTTTTTCTAGCAAAGCTACACATTAAGTGCAGTTCTGAAGGTCTTGAGACACTAGTTCAGCGTGTGTTTTACCACATTTTAAGACTTACGTAAACACTTCAAAACTGCTGTTCCATAGTAGCTTGGAATGTATTTGAAATAGTTGTTCTTTGGCCCTTCTGATACTCAGGATGAGGCAAGGTTATCTTGAAGACTCCAAGATGCTTAGAAAGGTCTTGAGCAGGATGAAGTACTGGGTTCATCTTAATCATTGAGCCTTAGGGTGGCAGGTAATTTTGGAGGCAGAAATACTGAAAAGTCACACTAATATTTAGGAGGAAAAATATTTCCAAGAACCTGAAGCATGTTTTTTGGGGAGATGTGTGCCAGAACCAAATGTCCAGCAAGTCATTAGTTTCCTGTCCTCATACTTAGTCTTGGCAAGGAAACTTTGTTGGAAGATGTGTTATTATGGCAGCAATGGAATTGCTTTGAGAACCATCCAAAAACAATCTGAAGAGCTGTACAGAAAATTGCTAACTTCTCTGGACACAATAAAACTGCTGTTTTCTAATTCTACAACCATGTTAAGATTTACCTGTCCTGTGGGCTGCTGTGTGTCATACTGCTGTGTGGACTCTTTTGTTCTGGTCGCCCAGGGAAGTGTGTGTTTCCTGAAAATACGTTGAGCTGTCAGACAGGCCATGGGAGCAAAAAGGAAGTGAAAAGTCAGAGGCAATAACTGAACTGAGTTCTTAGATTCTAATTTATTTATATGACTTTTTTTCTACCTTCAGTATTAAATCCGTTCTTATTTCCTATCCTATGAATACACCAAGTTGTTAACTTGTTGTACGCATGATTAAGATTCTAAATACAAACAGGCAAAATGAGAAGATGTTTTTGTAGTTACAAGGCAGAGAGCTGTATTCGGTGGCAAAGAGCTGTATTTGGTTGGCATCTCCACCGTAGGCATCCCAAGTAATGCTAGTGAAATCACTCGGTCTCTGAGTCTTGCTTTTTCTTTGTAAGGACAAGGATAACAGATGGTTTCTCCAAGAGATGTCTGCCATGTCTCCTTTGGTTTTCAGATGTCAAGGTCTGGAGTGGACTTTATCCAAGTATATTTTGTGATACCTGGGACAGTATTGCTCCCATCTTGTTTAAACCTGCCTTCTAAATCTTGTAATAGTTCCATGAGAGGAAAATGTCCTCTACTGGGAGAAATGCTGCCTAAAGCATGAGGCAAATAGTGCCTTTGCCAATGCACCTGGCAGTAACAATAGACTGTCAACTACAAAGGATGACACACCGCAATTAATTTGTGAATGAGCTATTCAAGATACTAAGTGATTGGGGATGGATTTGATATCTTTGTATCTTTTAGCATCAACAGGGATCAGTTTAGAATTGGACTTAGAACAGTTAAAGAGGCAATGACAGGGCTATTCTGTTGGCAAAACTTACTCTAATTTGCAGTCATTTGTGTCCCATCCTTCTCAAACCATCCACAGGGACTCCGTTGCTGAATGCGCTAGGCTTATTACTATGTCTCAAGATACCATGCCCAGAGCGGCTGTCCATGAGCAGTCACAGTAGAGGTGGGCAGCGTGCCATATGGACATCGCACTACAGTCATTGCAAGTGGTCTGTCTGTGCAGAGATAGCAAATAAATTACAATAACTAGAGTTTTCAGCTTCGTTCATAAAAGTCGGTTCTTGCATAACTAGTTGTGAACTGTGAGGAGCTGGCCCTTCTCCTTGTTTCAGCCTGATAAATTGCCGTAAAGTAAAATAAAATAGATTACTGACCAGGCATTGCTCTTCTAGGATGTCACGAGAATGTAATGCAGTTGCAAATGGGGAGGGCAGGTGGTCCAGACAACTGCAAATGGAAAGGTGTCAGCAAGACAGTCTTCTATTAAGAAGTGATGCAATTATGAAATGGTTTGAGGACCCCTGTATTAACCCATAAAGCAACAGACACTCTCAGAGGGAATTGCCTTCTCACTGACTTTTGCCTGCTGAGCTGTATTTTCCCCCTGTCGGTAGAAGCATCTCTCTTGTAATCCGTTCTGTACATTTCTGTCTGTGACAGTGAGCCTTGCCATCTGCTATCAGAAAAATAGTAGAAAGACTGAAATGGGGTGAAGTTAAAAAAAAAAAAAAGAAAAGGGTTGCTGTAATTTCAAGGCACAGTGGTGATGGGTAGAGACTGAAACTGGCAGTAGTCAAACAAATCAAGGATGAGGACTTCCAGGCCAGTCTGAGAATATCAACTTGTGCTGAAATGGTTTTTCTCAGGTGTGGGCTTAGGGAGAGAAAGCTGGGATAAGTCCTCCGTTAGCATCACCTTGACTGGTCCAGCTGCTGTGTCCTGTAAGGGAGAGCTGCTGGGCCGCTGCCTGGCTCTTCCACAAGGACTTTGTTTTCCAGGGCAGCATTTGTGGCTGCTGTAAGCATCGACCCTGCGCTTGCCAGTGCGGAGCAGACAAACAAATACAACCGAACTGATCAAGGCAGCACTGGGCTCGTGGATGGGGAACCGTTTGGGGTTGATAAAGTTTCCTCAGAAAGATTTCATTCCTGGCTCTGGCACAGCGCTCAGGAGAGGCTTTAAGCTGGCCAAACGCGGCGTCTCTGTTTCTCGTCCAGCTGAATGAGACAGTGACACTTGTCTTCCCACGGGAGGGACATGGAGGCCTCTGGCTGAACGTCGTCCTGCCGGGGGTGGGTGCGGAACTGCCCATGTGCTGAGGGGCCAAGCTGGCTGTTGGGCCCGTAGCCAGCCACGCACCTAAAGGCCCTTTGGAGACCGCAGGGCTTCCACGTGTGCCGGAGTTTATGCGTGTGCTGAAATGCTTTGTAAATGCGGGTCTTTGTGACTAACAATACTTCTGTGACAGGATGGTTAAGATCATGGTCTCTGATATTTCTGAGAATGCTTTGTCTTTCCTATTTAAAAAAAAAAAAAAAATGTCTGGCCTCTGTGGTTCTACACTTAACCACAATGTTATTTTAATGAAGTTTTTTTGTATTTATACTAAAGGCACGGCCTCAGGTTTTTATAGGTCTTCTTGAAGGAAGAATGGGAAAGCAGAAGAAGCGATCTAATTCAAACACTATCTGTCTGGGGGCTGAAAAGCAACTGTTGCATTGCATAATAAGGAAAACTCACTCAAAAATACAAAGTTAATGACATTACTAGAAGCAGGTTAAAAAGTTGGTTGCAGAAGCTGAGCTTTATAAATAAGAGTGAATTCTAAGTCGAGGTCTCTGAAATGCCAATTACAGTCACTTGAGTACATGGGAGCATGCTGAGCTTTTGCTGGGAGAGTTAATGAGCAATTTCATAACATGCTATATATCACTTTAAGAAGACATGATAAATTGCCACTAATGGTATTGTGTGTATAAATGGGAGCTGGTTTTGCTCTGCGTTTAGTTCTAGTGATTGGGTGGTACACCTGGAAAGACTTGTATTTTAATGGGGCCTTTTTAGCACTTTTGCACCTCGTATGTTCTGGATTATATATGATTGATGGCTTTGAATGTATGGGAAGGAAAGATATGTAGATCTTAATGCTTTTAAACCATTTGTTTTCCAGTCTCTGTAAAAGGCCTCTCTGTTTTCCGGGTAATGGTTTATATTTCTCAAGTAAACAGAAGTACGGTTCTGGGACTTTGCCTTTTAACACTATAAATCTGGTGGGTTTTTTATAGGAGGGTCATTCAGTTTACAGTGCTCTTAAGAAAAGATAGCTACTTTCATGCTAGTCATTAAAGACAAATAAGTAGGTGGTTTGGTAAAAGGATATTTTGATGCATGGAGATAATAAAATAAAATCAGAGTTTGCTTTGCTTTCATTCTGGGCATTCTCCTAGTTCCCATTTTTGTATGGTGAGTTAAATCTCTTTCTCCCCTGAGCCACACCAATTTCTTCACAGCCACAACCTTTCTGACTTCCCCCGGCTCCTGCCGGACCCCGTCGGTGCTTGCTTTGCCCAAAGGGGTTGCTGTCGAGCAGCGTTAGAGCACTTTCCTCTCCCCCTCTAACCTGGGGAGAGACAGACCCAACCTGGAAATCCAACCCAGGCTTCCCCTGTGGAAATGCAGACGTTCACCGCGGGCTGGCCCGGCAGCGATGCTTTCTCCGCCGGGAGCCCGGCTCCTTACAGCAACCTCAGGACGGGCAGAGGAGACTCTGGGGTTATTTCCCATGGATACTCTGGTGCAATGTTCAGCTGTTGCTTGTTTTTAAGCTTCCACACGTGCTTAAAGCCTAGCGAATCTCCTGCATGTTTCTGGCATGTGCGAAATCTGGTTCTTCTGGAAGGAAAACTCTTAACGCTGGCTAGAGCGAGCCGTGAGGAGTGCTGAGATGTTTGAGGGAGGCTTCTCCTGCAGCTCTTTCCATGTGCCTCCGTCCCGTGGCCTTTTGCCCTTCAAATCCTTGGGCAGATTTGGAGCTGATGTTAGGGGAAGAAGTACAAACTAACTTTTACTGCAGCGTAGTTTGATACTGCAGGGCTGAAAGGCAAGTGCGTTAACCCCTGCGGCCCCGTGTTTTACTGTATTGCTAATTGCCACTTCTTCCCTGTACTTTGCCACTTGTACCTGAAGTTTTCAACTTGTGTCATTTTCAGACTGCTGTTGGTCCCCAGCATTATCTGTGAAGTGGTGCCTTCTCTTGGCTGGATTGCTGGTTTCTATTTCTAAAATGAAACAAGGAAGCGATTACACCCTATAGCATTTCTTACCTGTGCTGTTATTTGTTGCCCAAGGACTGAAAGTGCATAGATGAGATGCAAAGATCCACAGCCTTGCCTTCACCATCTTAAGCGTTTCATGGATCTGTTGTTCAGGAGCTAGACTGATATTCTTTAGAATAATAAAGGATAGCTTACTCTGTATTTCTCAGTTTTATGTCCCTATATCTTCCATTGTCAGGTTGAAAGTTCAACTGGGGAAAGAGGTTAGATGGCTTCACAATGGTTTTGCTTTTTAAATGCTTGCTTGTTAAAATTAAATCTCTGAATAATTGCACTAAGGTACTTTGCCCCCTCTTCCTACGCCTCCTTATATTTAGTTTCCATTCTTTGCAGGTATTTCATAAAACCCAAAGACAGATGTGTTGGGTGCGGTGGACCTGGGTCATGGAGGGGGAGGCAGGTGTCCAGCTAATGCCATCAGGAGTTACGTGTCCCTGCAGCTCTGTGACCTGATGGCACTGCGCACGCCCACCGCAAGAGTCAGCCCCTGTTCGCAATACTTAACAATGTCGCCAGGCAAGAAAGACAGCTCACGACCCCCATGTTATGAAGGACACAATTAAATGACTTCTCAGGACTGTGTCAGAGCGGGGAGCCAAACTCGGTTCTCCAAATGCAGCTGCAGTGCTGTAAGCACAAGACCAGCTTTTCTGGTGTCAGAAGGAAGCTGGAGTTTCTGCCAACTTGTGAAACTATTTGTTGGAAAATATTTTAAGCTAGCCTAAGCGTATAGAGTGTGTATTAATTTGAAAGCCAGGTTACTAGACCACTAGAGTAACACGAGTAGAAATGAATATGTGCAGAGGTGTATTCTACCAATTTTTGCTTTCCTCTTTGATATTTATAGTTAAAGTGTGATGATACTACCTGCTTGGGTTTAACTGCAAAGTATAGATGCCCAACTTATCTTTCTACTGTAATACAAAACAATTAAATGCTAGGAGAAATGCAAAAGATAAATAACTTTTGTAGCTTGATAGCTTACGTTTAATAAAACAAGTGATTATTGATGGTGCTTTGGACATAAAAGGCAAATTTGCTACTTTTTTATCTTAAAGTTGAAATATTCCTGTTGTGTAAGACAGCACTGCTAGGGTTCCTCTAGTATACCTCTTTTTCATGTTTCTTAGTATGCTGATGCAATGGAGGAACATTTTTCTGTGAATTAAATGATATCAGTATCATTCCAACTTAAAGGTCGTCATGTCCAATAGAATGTGGTGGTACCCAGTTGTGGTTTAGCTTTCAGTATACACGTGTGTTTGTTCCTTGTAACTCCTAGCACAGGGAATCTGTGTTTGTAGTAATTTTTATCTTTATATTGCATTGTTTCATATCTTTTTAATGCTTGAGGGTATGTTAGCATCACTTGTAAAGAGTCATGTCTTGAAATCTTGGGAGCATAAATACTTTGGATCTGGGCATAAGGAAAGAAAGAAGTAAACCTAGGTTTGTTGGGTAGTGTGCCTTGGTTGTACTTCCAGCTTCCTTATTCAGACAAGAGCTACCAGGTTCTGTTTGTAATATAGATAGGGATCATTGCAATAAAAAAATAATAATAATAAAAAAAATCGTTACACTGCAAACTTGCTTAAAAAAAAAGTCTGCAGAGTACTTTTAACTGAGCAAAAAATGTTCCTCACCCCTCTTGGTGTGCAAAAAGATTTCCTTTCATGGAAAGCAATAGAAACTTGAAGAAGCAAATAGCAGGAAAGCATTTGAAATAGCAGTTATTGTCTCTTGGGCTGTTTGGGGGCATTTTGTTTGTTTTGAGAGAAAGAGGGTTTGAGGGTACACTGGAAGTAACTATTACTTGTTTAATGAAAACGATTGCAAAAAGATACATTAAATATTGTTCTTTAATTTTGTTGGCTTCAGTAGATAAAAAGCTGGATGGAAATGCTTTTGAACAATCTACACTCTCTCACTATAAATGTTGTAAATCATGTGTGCTTTAGTCAAATGACCCATACATGCTGTAGTCGTATTCAGCAGTGTGGCCTGATTATATGTTGTCTGGCATTTAAATCCTCCTTGGGGACTTCTCAGTGCAAAACTACTCCTACATCCTACCCCAAAGTATTTTGAGACAAATGCTTGCTTTTATTCAGAACAATGTGTCTAATCTATCTAATATTCAGGTAGAATGTCTCATCCACATTTGGCATTTTATCCTCAACACCCCTGTGTTCGGGGATATTGTTATTCTTTATCTCAGATAGGGTTTGAGCACACTGCAGACATCGCCTGTCCAGGGTTTCATAGGCACACTTGAGCATCCTCTGCCTGCAAAACGAATTTGCTCAGAATGAGAAATCTTCATGTGGCAAATAGGATAATGATAGTCTGTACGGTGTTGAACCCCAACCTCGTGAGTCCAGAAGAGAGTGAAAGCATGTAAGGAGGGCTGTGAAAAGTCTGACTGATGTGAGCCTGATGTTTGCTTCGAGCACAGCGGAGCAGGCTGCTGAAGATCACCTAAAAGCAATCCGGAGTCACCTCCCCAGTGGCAGGTTGCACACCGTCTACAGAGCCAGGAACTGAACCCAGCCCTCTTAAGTGTCTCAGCCGCTCTGAGTAAATCAGTTATTTCTTCCATAATACATTTGAACATGTACTCTGTACCACAGTTAAGCACAGTGAGAAATCTTACCTCTTTTAAAAAAAAAAAAAAAAAAGCCTAGGAGTTAGCTTAGGGAAGCGGGGAGAAGCAAGACAGACAACTTGCAATCCAGCCCTCATATGAAAGTTGCCCCAGGCAATTTTGTTATGTCCGTGGAAGCATATGATATTCATTGCATGGGCCCATCATTAATGCTGACTCTCTGGGAACCTGTCTTATGTTGTTTCCACTTGGGGCAGGTTAGCTAGAAAATTGATCCAATTTTATTAAAGAGTCATTTTCTTTGCTGTCTGGCAGTGGTCTCTGAAAAGATGTTTTGTCTTTTTAACACTTGGTGATTGCTCTAATGGGATCTCAGAAGTCTGATGCCCAAATTGAGTTTCACACACAAAACTACTTTGTGGCTAAATTTTTGACTCCCAACGTGGACAGTTTAAAATAGAGCTCAAAGGATCCCTCCAGATTTATGCTGCAAGTGAAACCATTGTTTTTATTCACATCCCTTTAATTAAAAATAGAATACATTTACATTTACAGAGGGTTAATTATCCACCCTTTTTTTATATACATTTAACTATAAACAAATGGTGGTATTTAGCGTATGGTTCATGATTTCTCACAGTCGGACACTTTGTTTAGTCTTTGATGCAATCGCCATATTCAGTGGTAGTAAATACTCTCTTATTCTCAGCTCTTACTCTCCCTGGATGCAATCTATCTTCCATCCAGACTGAACAAGTTTTGAACAAAAATACTAAAAAAAAAGAAATCTCACCTCTCTTCTAGTTTGGGGGAGTAAGGCCTGTGTGTAATAAAGAAGCAACTTTATTTTGCTTAAAGGTTTTTTTGAAAATTCCCACTTAGCTGCCTATTGATCAAAGGATAGTGGTTTAGTCAGGCTGATGGCTTAGAGGGATAAGATCTGTGAGAAAGAATTTTGCCTCTGACTGACTTTATTGTGTAGGCAGTAGGGGATTCCTTCTAGTGGTTTAAAAAAAAAAATTATATATATATATAAAAAATTTGTCTTTTGGAGTTGTGATAGTGAGAAACAGATTTTAGGACAGAGCAGGTAGAGGTGGAGATTGTAAAAACATTCTCAGAACATGTTTCTTGAAAATTATCTGCCAACAAACCTTTGTAACAGGAACCTGATATTCCCCTAAGCCCAGCAGCTGAGGCCAGATGTTCGTTAGTGGTGTGAGCAGAGGCCACCATCAACCAGGATGAAGTCAGGATGGAGCCTAGTGTGAGAACTATGTAAGGACATGAGGTGGGTTCGTGTGAAAGCTGTGGTCCGGGAGGAAAACTTGCAGCCTGTAGCTGTTGGGTCTTGGTGGTATAGGAGGATTGGGGGAAGTGCCCAGGATACTGTGCAAAGTGAATCGACAGGATGCTCTGTGCCTGTTGTGGAAGTGCTGAGCAGAGGAAGGGGGTGATGTGCTGAGGAAGGTGCCTTGACACTTTCTTCCAGTCACTCTCAGGACCTACAGTAGATTAGTAAACAAAAAACAAGGCAAGGGAAAAGCAAGGATGCTGTTCCTTAGCACAGGTGCCCTTACACCCATTGAGTTCTCTTTTATGTTGACTCAGTTTAAGTCGAGAATTCAGGGCTCAGACCCCTGTTGCAAAGTGTTGTGCTGAGATGTAGTTGATGGTCTAGCTCAAATGTAGACTAATTTTTTTTTTTTAATTTAGCAAACTAATTAAATAAGTTTAAACAAGAGTCAAACAGATTGCACATTTCTAGCTTCAAATTTTGCACCAGTTGAACTTGGACTGAATTTTTGGTAACTAAAGACAGCATCTTGATTTTCAGAAACTTCCTTGGCGAATGGCCTTAGAAGTGTCTTTCCTGCCCTAAAGCCCTCTCTGGTTGCACAGAAATCTGGCAAAGATCTGGCAGACGTGTGAGGTTTCGTTCCTTTTTCTTACTTTTTTCACTCTTAATGACATTGGCTATAGAGGAAATTGAAGTCAATTTTTAGTACGCAATAGTCAGGACATGGCAAAGATCTTACATCGTGTAAAGTGCTGAATCAGACCTTACACCCCGTTCTCCCAAACTTAAGTTTCTACGTGGCGTGTCTGAACAAATGAATTTGCAAAGGTGATGGGCAAGCAATTTCAGCCAGTATGTCTCCCTGAATCTTACCTCCCTTTTAGTGTTTGAGCAGAGCGCAGAATGACATGGAGACAGCCAGTCCTCAGCCTAAGCCAACCAGGCTCAGAGGAAGCTCTGGCTGCAGCTTCCCAAGTGACTGTGCTGAAGTTATTCCAAAGTGTAAAATTATGGTTGAACCTGCTTTATAATAACCATGTCCTGAAATAATTTGAACAGACACTGTTTTAAAGAGTTTGAGCATTATAATTTGTATTTACGGTGGAAGTTTTTCCCCTCTTGCAAATTATTCTAAATGTTTCCCAGGTTGCAGGACACATTGGTGATGTTATTTTCTTGTTTTGTTTTGCTTGCTGTCTCAAAGCATGGAACATGCACATTACTTGCCATAATTCAAGATCTGTCATAAGCAGGTCTTTAGCTAAACTTCCATCTTTGGTTGGTTGAGGTTTTTTTTGTTTTGTTCTGGAAAGCTATACTGTATGTGGGTATTATAATCACAGTCTGTTTGTCCTTCCTGTCTACCAGCTCCCTTCAACTCTTCAAGTATTTTTAATCTATCTTACGAAAGAGTCGAGCACTTTACTTGCCCTTGAGCATCTAGCATACGTTCACAGCAAAGACATATGAATGACCCTGTGGAGATCCACTCTGTGACTTCTCTTTTGCAATCCCGTCTGCACTCTCACAAAATATGGCCAGAAATGGAAAATTGCAGCAATGTGGTGGGAGCCTGCAGTTTCTGTGTGGTACGGAGCTGGCTGCAGCAGGCTGTAAAATGTGATCCTTGTGTTATGGATGATCCTCCCTCCCTTTTCCGCTTTTGTCAGTTTACTTGAAAATTTGAGTTGATGTGCATCAAGGCAATGCAATACTATAGGTAAAGCTCCCAGTCAGTCTTATGCACCAGTCAGAGTTTTCGCTTTATATTCCTCTAGGTATATAGCTCACCGTGCAGCATTATTTTCCCACTGCAGTTATCCATTAGCTTAAGACTTTCATAACCCAGGAGGACACTGAAATCTCTCTTCAATCATTATGCCTCTGAACGCTTTCCCCTAATGTCTTGGCTTTCTTTTGGAATCTTTTGTCTTACGATTTTTATCCTGCATTTACCTGCATTGAATTGCATTTGCCATCGTACAAGAATTTTCCTGAATTACTCTAACCCTGTTTCTGCTGGATGGTTAAGGTGATGCCATGTGGGGAAATGGAAAGGTACGCGCTGTACTCCTCAACCATCTGTCAGGTGCCGAGAACGCTGAACTTAGTGCACCTCAGCTTTCTGACTGTCCCTGCGTGCATCTCAATACGAAGCACGTGGGGGTCCCCCAGAGTATCTAAATGCTGCCGAGTCCCACGCTCCTTCATTTTTGCTTCCTGCCACCATGGACCGTCTCACGCCTCAGGGAGGGAGAGGATTGCTGTGGCAGGAACCGGCCTGAACCGTGCTGACAGATCCAACAAGAAAGCAAAATAGTGAGGGTAGTGCCAGCAGGGCACTGCGTTCCGCTGCACCCACTGGGCTTTGCTTGGGCTCTCTGGCGTAGATCTTGACCTGAAAACACTTTCAGAAATCGTCATTAAAGTCATGTGGATCCGCTTATGCATAATCTTTTTTTAAAACAACAAAACAGTTTGTGCTGTCTCCAGGATTCATAGGAGCCAGCTATTTCAGAGTGTTATTTACTTTTATGATGTTTATCTTTCGCCCACTGGTGGGTGTGAACATCGCTGGCTTTACAGTGTGCAAAGCAACGACCTCGGACTATTTTTACATCGGACTTTTTTTGCCATTTTAGTTTACACAAACTTTTCTTTTAAAGATCCCTCAGAGCTGTAAAAACAATATAGCACAATCTGATGCTTCACAGTTAAGAAGAGGAAATTAAAACACCCTGTGCTTTTCATTTTAGAATTAAGTACTATGTGAAGTAGCCAGTGAATGCAGTTATTTAAGGCGTAAAGTATGAATGATTTCAAGTATTTCATTCCAATCACTTTTCTGTGCAATTTTTGATTAATGAGGCAATGTAAAAATAGAATAAACCTGGCATTTTATATCTGGGTTGAATTAAATGAAAACCTAATAATATAGAGTAGCTTACTCATCTGTCTGTAAGTGTGGATATTACTTGATGTGTAGTATGCATGTATCATCCTTTTCCTATGATTATTTTTAATTGTTGAGCTTGAAATTGTTTTCTTCTTCCTCTCCCCTTAGCCAGGTAAGAGTTCCTATTCACTATAATTCACTGATAAAGGTGCTTTACATAGCCAATACTTAAAATTTTTTTACAGGCATAACTATTTTCTTGAAAGAGTGCAATTTTGTTTGTGATTATTTTTTTATGAAAAGTAAATCAGTACTCATTAAGAGCTTGTTTACTGTCTGACCCTTTATTTGAAGGGCATATGACTATGAGATTGTTAAATAGACAGGTGTCCTAAGAAGCTTAAATTCTGTGCATAAGAATAAAGACATCGTTAGCTGATGTGACTTTGCCTCTGACCTGCAGACTAGAAAGTCAGAATGAAGTTCTTTGTGTGGTGGAGCATTAGCAGCCATCCTTCAGATTGCAAAGATGTGCTTGCTGAGAGAAAGTTCCTTGTGTATTATGCTGTTTACCTAAGGGTTATATTCAAGACACTCTCTGAACAGCTTGGCTGATTATTGAAAAATGCCTTATAGTAACTTCCAGCCTAAGTTGATCGATATTAGTGCACAGCTTTATGTGGGAGGGAGGGAGCTATTTAAACATTAAGAGCCTCCGGGATAACAGGGAATGAAAAAATAATGCAGAACAAATATGTTGAAGGGTTCAAGAGAGAAGAATATCTTGTCTCTGTGCAGGGGAAAAAAAAAAAAAAGTTGTTAAATTGCAGCAGAAAAAGCATTTGAATTCACTATTAATAAAGTGAAGGTGGATTTTTCCCTAGGCCAAAAAGGGACGGGGAAAAAAAAAAAGAAAAGCAAACCCAACAAATTGTAGTGTTCTTTAACGTAGAGAGAAGCTGAGTTATCTACATGCATCCTCCCATAGAAAGCTTGCCTTCACTGCAAGTCTCTGAGAAGTTCTTGGTCTGGGGCTCTGTACTAAGCCCCCAGCTGGGACTCATTCCCCCTCCCCAGTGCAGGCAAGATTCAGACATACTGATTTCTACACCAGGAACACCAGAAAAGGAAAACCTCGCTTCTTTCATCATCTTAGAACATGTAACAGTGTAGAGTGGAAGGGTCCTAGCACCTGAAAATGAACATGTAATAATTAAAAGGTAATTGTTTCAATGTTTTATTTTCATGAGTATAATTTTGCAATGTTCAAATGACCTGTGACATTTTAGATGCCCTGATGGAGAAGATGGGCATTGTTCTGGTTGGTTGGTGGGAATGCAAAGACAGGCAATGATGCTGCAAAAGAGGCTTCCTCCTCTGTTCTTCACAGAAATGAAAAATGAAAGTTTCACAGAAGTCTTGTGGCAGATGATATCCTAAGAAACTGGAAGTCAGGAGAGATATCTTTGCCACTAATTTTTCCTGATGTTTGCAAGAACCATAAGCTTCCCTTGTCTCCATTCTCTGTCTGTAAATGAGGAGTCTTTGGTTTTATCAGTTCATAATGAAACCATCAGGCTGCAGTGTCACATTCACATGATATTCACATTCACAAGATAGAGGAGGATACAGGAGGAGCTGGTGGGAACAGCCTGACAGAAGGACAATGGGGGAAGGAAAGAAATGGGATTGTATCATGGAAAACAGGTTCATCTCTTTCGCAGTGCAAGATGGAAGATGAAAACCTGATTTCTAATGGAGGGACATGGGAAGCAAATTGACTCACTGAAAGATCTTTGGACACAGAGTGAAAAGTGCGATGCACCTGTAAAGCCTAGCGGTGAAAAATCTTTTCTGGTGTGTGTGGTTAAAATGATGTAGGAAGAGGAGGCTTCAACTACAGAGCCAAACAGGATGGAAAGAGGATGAGTGCCTCTAGTAGGTCAATTGGTGTTAGCTTTCAAACTTTAAAGAAGTTTAGAGTACTTGGCATCCTTTTTTATGAGTTGTTTGGCACGTGTGTTAAGGAGCAGACTGAACTGAGCATCGTTGTGGAGGGTGAGATGGGAAAGCAATCAGTGTATAACTCGCGGTTGCTTTACCTGTTTTCTGCTTTGTTTCAGCTGTGTTTGTGACTGATGGGGGATTGATGGGAAGGAAGTGATGACTCTTCATATGAATGTTTCTTAAATAGAATTCCAGTATAACTCGGCTTACCATGCCATGCAGTTTTGTAGGAAAGGTGGAGCTCTAAGAACAGTCATGGAAATGCTTTGCAGTGTAGAATACTTTTTTTTCTTGAATCAAGTTAGCAACGTGTCTGATTGTTGTACCATGATGGAGAAGGGATTCTGTGGGGCCCGGGAAAGGGTGGATCCAGTTCCTGCCTGCACTGACTAACACCGACTGCTGCCCCTGACTTGGGAAACATATTTTAGGAAGTCTCACGACTGTAGCACAGGACTGTAATTTTGCTTTGTGACTCATGCTGAGATACAGTCCCTGCGTGTCTTTTTGTCTGGGCACCTAATAAAGCTCAGGCCACACCTGTTTATGGATGCGGCAAAATGGCAGGGAGCTTATTTTTATACCATTGATTCTGATGAATGCCACTTATAATCAACACCTCCATGAGGAACTGGCTTGTGTGCAGAAATGCTCTTTAATTGAAGGGTGCACATCAGCAGCGCAATGTGGTTCCAGTGTGTTTATCTCATGAAAGCCAGAACCATTACAGTTACAGAATATCAAATGCTTTGAATGGATCATATTTATTTTATGATTTCTATGGTCATATATATCTTTTGACGATTTTCAATATCGTTCTTGTTTGTAAAAAGTGGAATGTGGTCACTTTAAAATGAGATAATTAATTCTGTGAAGGGACCAGATGAGAATTTTGGGAAGCGTTCCTGTCCTACAGAACATTCAGGTCACCGTGCTTTTCTGATGAGACAGAAAAATGACTTGCAAGAAGCTGTTAGGTTAATTACTCTTTAGAAAAGGGGGTTAAATTCTAAGAAGTGTTCAGCACTCTGTTGATAGAATGATGGCTGCTGGCAGATTAAAACAACAAAAATATTTTGGAAATGACCCCCGCCCCCTCCCTTTTTTTTTAAACAACACAACAAATTGAAGCTGTGAATTTTGACGATGACTTTTGAGCTGGCAAGATTCAAATGTGCATCAAATGAAACTGCATTTTTAATGCATCAGTTTGAATTAAAAATGAAGGAACAATTTTAAAAATCAGTGATAGAGATCTAAGGGATGGTCACTTACAGTTTTTTTACAGCCTGTGACATGGAGCTTAGAGGATGCTTGCAGTCTGTTTTGCCCAGAGCACCTTATTTTCGAACTGAGCTATATTCAGTTGGATCAGAAGCACTGCCTATTTTTACTGCCCAGTGCTAAGAAATTCGTCTTCAGACCTCTGTTTACTCAATTATTGTTGTCAACATTTTTGTCTAAGCGTTTTGGTTTGATTTTGGCAGAACACAGTTCTTCCCCCCCCTCCCCGTCCCCCGTAGCATTAGAGGTACATTGCAGAACGCGGTGTATGTGCATGCTGCACATCATGGCCAACATAGAGCTTATGGTCATCAATCATTCGATTGTTCTTTAAACACTATTTTAACAGGCATTCGTTGTGTAAATGGATCAGGTTATTGACCTTTGCCAGCAATTGCTTGCTACATGTCATCATGGCTTAATGACATTATCAAGGAACATATTCTGTGTTGTAGATACTTTAAAAGGTTCATGCATTGTCTCTCACTAGGACACATGACTGGCTACAGTACCTTGAATTAGCAAGTTATTTAATGTCATTATTAAAATATGCAGAGCATTTCCAGCTACTTAAAGAATAGGAGAGTGTAATAGTTCTCTCTTGTACAAAAGCAAAGCCCAGGAAGAAGAGTTACTTGTCATATTGGAATACTTGTTTTGAAATCCTGCTTCTTTCTCCTTTACAATTTAATCTTCTACGTAGAACACAGTAGCGCAGTCCTCTGAATATCCTGTGAAAATTGTTTGACTGGTCTGCCGAGCTCCAGCTGCAACTCCTCCATTTCTAGGAATACTATAGATCTAATTGGCACTATTAAATCATTACAGCACATAATAGATGGAACTTCTGACTAAATCAACTATGTTTTTAATGAAGATAAGAGTTTTTAAATTAGAATGGATACAGCATTCTTTATTTATTTGTGTGGGGTGGGAAGGTTGTTAACTGTAATGGCTGATTCAGTTTAAATGAGGGAAAATAGCCAGTATTCTATAAATTTTCTCTTCTGGTTAAAATTTAAGATGAAACTGACTTTTCAAATCCCAAATTGTTAAATTTCAGCTGACTATTTGTAAGTTTTTCCAGTGTATAGATCTACTGTGGTTTCTGTGCCTCCTCATGTCACAATCTTAAAGTTGGTTTTCTCTTCACAGGAAAACATACGCGTAGCACACAAATTACACAGTCTTAGAATCCTATTATCTCCTTGTTTGTCACATTAAAATTCAGACCCTTCATGAATCATAGAGAGTTCTTAAAAGCTTTAAAATGGCTATTAATCAATAAATCTTCATGCCATTGCTAGAAAATAATTAAGTAGCATTACTTTCACTTTATAGTGGAGAGAGTCTTAAAAGCATCGGTAGCCTGCAGAATAGATATGGCCAAAATGTAAATATTGCCCTGTGGTTCTGTAGTCATTCCTCTTTCAATCCAAAGACTTTTTTTTTGTACAATGTAAAGATCTTGCTGCTGTATCACTCCATTACATATTAGTCTTGGTCTTTGTCTTCGCTTTTCTTCTGTTGGTTGTTTGAGATCCTGTTCTTCAGTATTCCAGATTTCTCTCCCTACATTATGTTTTGCGCATTAGTATGTTCCAGTCAGTTCTTTACCTTTTTGTCTTATTTTCCTTTCCACTGCCATTGCAAAATATCTTCTCATGTAATTTAATTTTAATGGTGCTTATTATCAATTTTTCCCAATGCTTAATTAACAGTTTTCCAGTGAAAAGGTGGAATAGTAAGCACAAGGGATGGTCTTGAAGAAAAGTAGGATTAAGATCAGAAGTAGTGAATTCTTACCCTTCTTTCTGACTCATATGGCTTTAAGTTAGTTGCATCCTTCTTTTGTCAGCTTCTGGCCTGACAAAAATGGTAGTAAGACTTTTTACTCCTGGGAATATTGTGGAGTTCTTTGTATTAATAGGAACTCCACAATTTCCTAGATTTTAAGATTTGGAAGGAAAACTGAAATTATTTGTCCAGGCATTCTGCACTGAGGCTGCAGAAATTCAAGGTAATTCTGGAATAGAGAAAGCGTTCCTGCCGTACAACTGTAAACCAGGTGTAGCTTCAAGGAAGGAGGGGCAACAAGCAGGTATAAAAGTGGTGCAGGGGAGGAGAATCGGAACATAAAAGCACTATTTGAGAGTTTCTTCTAAGTAAATCTCCTCACAGCAGTCTGCATTCTCTTTTGCCAGGGTTACATTTGATTGCTGGCTTTGACAGCTCACTGTTGGCAATAGGTTTCATAAATGTCTAATCCAGCTGGATTGTTCTGTCTTCACGTTTCCTTCCTACATCGTGTATACTATTCTACAAAAAAAAAAAAAAAAAAAAAAAAAAAACCTTAAAAAAAAAAGAAAGAAGGAGAGAAAAAGCTGGTTGCTCCCATTATGGGATTTAAGATAAAACAGAAAATATAATCTTAATAATTAAAGCCATGAAGGCTGTGGTGGTGTTTTGTTTTGTTTTGGGGGTGGGAGGGAAGCAAAAGCTCACAACACATCCTTAACATCTTCAAGATAGATTCCGAGCTGTGATTTCAGCACCAAGACCTAACAAACATCGCATACAAAGTGCAGTAAATGCAGTATTCATAAATGTATATGCTCTTTGTGACTTCATGTCAGCAGGGTTCTGTAGACCCTCATTTGTATCAAATAAACTTCAAATGATAAAGAATACGTGCCAGCCAGGGACGAGTATCACTTTGAATTGTTCCTTGTGTATCCTAGCTGAAATGGGAAACATGGCTGGCTTCCTGTTTGTCAAGAGTGAAAAACAGGCACATTTTCTGTAATTATTAGTAAGTGTCAATTTAATAAATTATTCACTCCCGACAACAGGATTTACATTCTAGTTGCTGATAGCTTGTGGGGGATAGTGTTTGTTTTAGGAAGGTAAAATCTGACGGTAATGCAGCGTGCATTATAAATCCCTGTGTCACACCTGCACTGCAACAGTGAGGACAAGTGCTGGTAACTTGTTTCTTACAGTACCTTCCTCCCCCATCACGGGTGATACCCACACGTGCCTGCGACGTTTTGTGCTGTTACTTATCCATCCTGGGACTAGACATTTAGAAATTCATCTAACACAAAGGTTCGTGGTTGTGACTGAGATTTGCGTGCACTTCGGAAGAAATTACGATCGCGTGGTGTATCGATGGACAGGAGAAGTCAGGTCAGAGACTGCAGGAGCGTGGTGAGGTGATGAGTTGTTTATGCTCAGCTCCTTGCAATCGTGGCGACATGGGAGAAGGTACAGAAATGCTTGAGTGAAAATTTAACAAGTGAGTGATATCTGAGCTGAGAAAGGAATTAATATGCTGATAGCAAATGGGAGAAGCCAGACCATGAAGGGATTGGCTACAGAAGAAATGTAGCTATTGTTTAATGTGCTGAACTGGGAAGAAGCAATGGCATGAATAGAAAGAAAAGGAAGACCAGTACAATGCCAAAAAAAATGGTGTTTGTAGCAACGTTCTGCATTACTGTAGGTGGTACATGGATTTTTGTCAAGTCTACAGAAAAGGAGCCTAGATGAGAGTTTTAGGAAGGTGAATGGATAGGACCAGTCTGCTTCCTATAGATGTCATGCAGAAAGAATCGGACAGCTTGCCCAAAAATGAGGACTGAAAAAAGACAGCTGGGTAAAAAAAGGTGTTGAGACTGGGTGGAAAAGAGGATGATCGTGTTGCCATGTCATGAGAATAGGTGGAGTGGAGACCTGTTGAGGGGACAAGGGACTTCTATGTTGTGCTGAATTTGAGTTGAAGGCTGAGCAATGAGAGAGATGGGAGAGGAAATGGCAGCATAGCAGAAAGGGAAATCTGTCACTTATTAAATAGTAGCTGAGTTTGTGCATGAGATTCTCCAGGCATAAATCAACTGCAGACCTGTTGGGAGGAAGGGAACCAAAACCAGAGCCTTACACAGCCCTCACAGAGAGGGCAGGATCCTGGGTGCAAGGAGAGGAGGAGATCTCAAGAGGGAAAGCGTGACCAGGTGTGTCAAAGGCACTTGTGAGCTTTCGTCATCCACCAGCTCCTCATCTGGGAAGCTTCCCTATCCCTCCATCTATGCTTGTGTTAAGCAGGGGAGCTGGCTCTCACCCTGGCAGTGGAAGCAAGCCAACATTCTGGTTTTGGGTGGGATTGTTTTCAAAATGCTACTTATCTCCTACATTGTCTCTGGGTTGGGGTGGTGGGTTTCTCAGAGGAATCCCCACAGACACCCAAGGTTGAAGTGATAGTTTGAAGTTGCATGGAAGGCCCCAAGAAATTCTGATTACTTGCTGTAAGATGTCGAAGCTAAGCAGTGTGTGGACCCTTCCTTGTTTTAGTGGAATTCTAGTAGAAACATTATTTACCCCTGTTTTACAGATAGAGTAGATAAGATAAAAGAAATAAAATGGCTTGGCAAAAAATCAAACGAGATCTGTGGTCAGCTCATAGTCCCTTGCTTGCAAGTACTCTGTTTTATTTCTTTATAATTCAAAAGCAATTAAAGCAATAAAAAAAATAAAATAGAAATAAAATAAAACCCAGCATGTCTTCAGCAATTCCTTTGCTAGAATTTGTGATATGATGTAAAAGAGGTTGAGGCTTTCCTCCTTCATAATACATTAAAAATTATTAAATTTTTCTTCTTCGTTAAGTAGGAAATATTTAATTGCCGTTTAAACTGGTTCTTTAAAATCCCGTAGTTTTACCCACAATAATCCAAGACTTTAATAAGTCTTAAAATATTCATAACACACGGAGATCATTACTCTTGAGACCTTTGTACAAAGCAGTGAAGTGTGTTAGACATATGGCAGAAACCTCTTCATTTCTTATTTCTTGCTATGATTATATGAAAGAAAGGAAAATTCTCTGTTCTTTTCCCCATTGCAATCTGCATGCCATTGTTTTATCTGTTGTGGGCCAAAGTCATCTCATACACATGTTCACTGAAGAACATGAAGTTAATCAGGCTTGAATTTAGCTCAGTAAATATAAGCACAATAATGGTAAATTGCTGTTTTGTTTTGGTTTTCCATACAGTATTTCAGATAACAAAAAAGAGGAAATAATTTATTTCTATATCCCCCATGATGTTAACAGCCCAAATTGCGTTGCATGACAGATGCTGATACCCAGTTTTTATATTATTGGTAATTATCTAAAGCCGTTAATTGCTGTGGCATTGGGTATTAAGGAAAAAAAAAACCAACAATTGATATGTCCTGCATTGGAAATGTATCACAGATATCAGAAGCCTTTGTCATGGTACTGACTGTATGTAGAGAGGATGAGCAATTTTGTTTTAATTATATTTCGTTGTGATTGTCTACAGTCAAGTGGAACCTCTATGGATTATATCTAAAATAAAACTGTGGTTACAGTATATGGTCATAATCCCCAGATCTGTTGTGTCGAAATGACAGTATAATGAGTAGAAGTTAAAATGTCCTCTGCTTTCAAGTCATCACGGTTGTCATTTGATTAAATAATAGTGCATTCTGTTTGATGTCTGCCTTTATTATTCAGAAGCACTTCAGTATATGTGTCCTACCTTTGTATTATGTGCTCCTGGCAGCCAGGTATCCATATAGGTTCTTATTTACACACCTGCAACAGACACACTGTACGTTTAGCTTGGATGTGTGCTGCTTGAATATGGAATTTTAATTATTCCTCTTAATTATGGTGCATTCACCAAAAAGAGGGAAATCATTGGTCAGGTACAAAAAGAAACTGCCTAGTATTTGAAGGAATTTGATAATTTTGTTGTAGTTCGTAGCTTGGCAGGTGGTAATAATGCTATGCCAGCACTGTCAAAATATGAAAATTAAAGTGACGATGGGTTTTAATGAAATCCATTTGACAAATATAATTAAGGTGTTTTAATATGAAGCCCTGTAATAAAGACTACCGGTGGACTCCCTGAGGTCCTGACTAATTGTGTAGATTGCTTTTAAGCTTTGAATAGTTTTATTGGATAATGAACTGTTAAGAAGTGTTAGATCTTTCTTAAGCAGAATTTGGTTTGAAAAAGAAGAGGAGAGACAGGCCTGAGGTGTGGCATTTTAAACATAATTAGAAGAGAGATTTAAGTTAACATCTTTGATCTTGCTGTCAGTTTTTGATTAGAGCTGTAAATGCTTTAATCAAGTGCAGTGTAGTCATTACATTTCTAACTGTTTTTAAACTGCGAAATTACCGAGACACTGACATCGGTTTAACACTTCTTGAGAATTTCCAGCAAAGTTATGTTTGTAAACTGGGTGTTTGCATTACAATGTCATCCTGCAATAATTTACCAATTCAGTAGATCATGGGATAATTGTGTTTGCTGCTCAAATAATTTGGAAATCCTTTACGAGATTAAAATTGATGTCCTGTAGTTGAGAGTGTGCCACTTCAGATTTCATTTTTTAAATAATTTCTAATAGTGTTTTTTCAATTAAAATGATAGTCAAACTAGCCCTTGTAATGAAAATGAATATATAAGAAGCTAAGTGCAGTATTTGAATGCCTTCCGTAGGAATACAGTCCTTGTAAGGATAGATACTGTGTTCTGCCAATGTGGATTCCTTCACACCCATTTTAGAAACAGGGAAACGGGCACAAATATTTACCAGGTGTACAGCGGTGGCTGAGCCAGGAATAAAATTCTGTTCTCTTAAATCCCTGTCTTGCAACATTAAAGGCTGCTTGAAGAAATTTCAGAAAGATCAATTTATTTATTTTTTTCACTAGCATCCAAAACAGCAATAAAATGTGAACATGGCCATGGGCACAGGTTTGTAACATCAGTGAGGATGGCTGGCTGGATGGTACCTGCCCATAGGTGGCATGTCTTTCATTTAAATACAGAACCCAGCAGTCTGGGGTCTTTTCCCAGGTCTGACCTTGCCCTCCCTGTGTTCTTGACTTTTGAGCATGACAGAAAATCCAGATCCTTTTCTCTTTACTGTGTTGGGCTAGGGGCTACTGGGCATACTTTCTCGCATTGGCCCTCCAGAAATGTAGAAAAAAGCTACAGCAAAGAAAAATTTACTTAATCTGTTCTCTGTGCAGCATATAGAACTTTCACACAAATAAATGTCTGCCAGCAAGTCCTATGAAATTGTTAATTACATCCCACAGCAGACCACCTGATGTCTTTGGCAGCACGTCCTGCACACTAGCATGTCTGAGAGCTGGCAGACCAGGAGAGAGGGGAGATGTCGTCCGAACCTAGAACTTTTTACAAGGGCGTGTAGCGATGGGACCGAGGGGTAATGGCTTCAAATTGGAAGAGGGTAGACCTAGATTAGATATCAGGAAGAAATTTGTCACTGTGAGAGTGGTGAGGCAGTGGAACAGGTTGCCCAGGGAAGTTGTGGCTGCCCCATTCCTGGAAGAGTTCAAGACCAGGTTGGATGGGGCTTTGAGCTATCTGGTCTAGTGGGAGGTGTCCCCGCCCATGACAGGACAGTTGGAACTAGATGATCCTTAAAGTCCTGTCGAACCTAAACCATTCTATGATTCTGTGATCCTCCCCAAGACTGTTCAGCTGCCAGCGCTTCTTCATGGCATCTCCACGGCCATGAAGTATCTGCTGACTGCAATTCAAGTAACACCCAACAGAGAAAGCAGTCTCTCTGGTAACCCTGACCCAAATCACTGGGGACTCAAAAACCACATCCAGTAGCTGGGATGGCACTTGGAGCACTGAAGGCACCTGCTTCAGAAGAATCCAAGCAAAAACTGCTGCCCCATGCGGTAAGTTGCCCTGTTCTGGAGCAGTTTGTTTTTAGACATCTCCAGGTTTGCCCTCAATTAAACCGTATAGCGGTAGTCTAATGTGGAGATGCCAAAAGCATCCGTAAGTGTTGCTGACTTCCTCCATCAGAAGAAATCACATTTGTCATCTTACACACTTACTGAAAAATCACTTTTTGGAACAATTTTTCCTTGCAGGGATGTCTTAGAAACAAATCGTGTCTACATACAATTTGGCCTCATGTAAGTCTACCTCTTAAACACCATCTGAAGAGCTTAACTTGATCCTTAAAATATGATTCTGCTGTGAGGCGTGCTATAAAAAATGTATTATGGGAAAGTCTTTATTTCCATCTCAGCAATTTCCAGAAGAAATACCTTTGTTTGACAAGTACAAGAGCAGAGACTTTTTTAATTTATTTTTTTAAATATACATAGACCTGCAAACTCAGCCTGGATTTTAAAATCAGTCTGGATTCTTTCATTCTCATATACCTCATGATATCAATGATTTGCCAGGCCATCAGGTATTTTTCGTTATTCCCTCTGTTCCCTTACTGTGTTTTATTGAGGTAGTGGTTTTCTCAGCATTACTCTGTGTATAATTGAAGGCAACATTGCAGATGGAAATAACTAGCACTTAGCTCATGTGTGTGAAAAAAGAGCGGAATCCATAGCTGCGTTGGTCCTGCAGTGTAAAAATAAAAGTATAAACAAAGGAAAAATGGCTTGAGGTGCGAAGGTATGAGTGGAGGAAGACAGGATTCCGTAAGGAGTGTGCTGTGTAAGCAGCACAGAGATGTTTTTGTTGATGTTTTGTCCTTTAGGTGAAGGTTTTTAAATTACTGTATATTTCAAATGAACACAGATTCTAATTGTTGGGTATAAATACCATTATCTATAAAACCAAGATTCGAAATGTAGTAAAAGATGCAAACTGCTAAACTTCATCACCAAAGTACAGCTAAGTAAGCATTTCCTAGAGATCCCTCCAGAGGCCAGGATAAAATTCTGGGGCAGAGCTGGGACTTGAACCACGGCCAGCCCAGTGAGCTGTGGACTGTCCCTTCCCTCTGCTCCTTGTCCCTCCGTCTCCAAGTCGCTGCCTCAGGTCTCCAGAGCCCTGAGAGAGGTAACATCCTTCTCTGCAAGCAAAGCCAGTATCATGACAAAACTGGTGTGCGTTACACATCACACGGTTTTCTAGTTGTAAATTACCCTCTGAATAAACTAACATTGTCTTGAAAGGATTTTTCCCTCTCCAAATTGCCACCTTTTTGGGAAGGTACTACATTTTCAAGGGAAGCTGAAGCATCATGAATAATTTTGAATTCATTTTGCCTCCTTTTATAGATCAACTTTTAAAGATTTTTTTTGGTTTTGCTAGAAACCTTGAACAGTAACTTTCCTCAGCAATCTCTTTATTATTATTTTTTAAACCTCAGTACTTTTAGCCTCCAACTTTGCAATGCAGTTCTTTTATATGGCATTTAGACTTTGAGGGATTTGGTTGGTGGAAAAATGGGAAACATTGAAAGGCTGATCTAATTAATGTTTCCTCAGCCTATCTCAAGTAAGCTATTGTGTTAGAGTTTTGCCACGTTTGTAATTTATGCCTGTTAAACCTTTGTTTTATCATCTATTACTGAGTTCTAGGCTTGTGTTTGCACTTACTGGCTGTAACAAGCATTTCATTTTATATGGAGAAAAAATGGTTTCAGTTACTTTTACTGTACCCGAAAAGGAGAATGGGATTTGCAAATGATAAATGGGGAAGTTGACTAGCTAACTAATAAAGATTTGTCTTAATCAAGTATGATTTGTCAGAACAGGAGCGCACTGGGGTCAGGGCACACGCAATGAATAATACAGCATTCACTGGAGAAAAGGACCAGGCAAAAGGCCTCATAAATATGCTGCGATTACCCATTGCTAATTCGTATTCAAAGAATGAGTTGCACTGAAGCCAGCTTCGAGGTTGCTGAGCTGTTCACCTGCTTTGTGGGCTTTCTGATGTTTAAGAAAGTTTTTATATATATATATAT
>VYXH01012437.1:208688-227440 GCA_013397275.1 Burhinus bistriatus | reverse complement strand
TCATCTTTGTAGCCCTAATCATCCCACTTTGTCCTAAGAAAGGACACAAACTCCAGAAAGGAGGATCTAAACTTTCACTCTGCATCTCTCTTCTGCCCTTGCTGCACAGTCATTACATACGGATACTTGCATTTAAGTAGGGAGTTTGCAGCAAAATTTACCATGATTTCAGCTTCACTGCCTCCTGCTCATGCGCAAGCCACGACAAATCTGTACCACACACACTCAAAACAAAGAATGCACTATTTTGTCTCAGCAAACAGTGAATGCACTCACCCAAAGCACCAAGGACACCAAAAAATTACAGGAAGATACTGTGAAGCCAAACGGATGTTTGCAGGGATAACTAACTTTCTGTAGTGAGTAATCTATAGTCTGCTAAAATTTTATTCACTATAGTGCACATCCAATAGTAGGTTTTGCAGCCAAATGAAGCTGCAAAAGAACTGATATTCTTCACTTTCCTGAGTGAGACCTGACATCTCCACGCTGAGAACTACCCAGTGAATTACAATGCAACTGTAGGTTATAACTGACATGTGAAATGTCCGAAGATCCAGAACATCAAAGTAGCATCTTCCTAAAATAAGAAGGTGAGAAAAAGTGTACATAGGAATAACAATTAAAAAAAACCTCTGAGAAAGCTGAAAAGAAACTTTTCTTTTGGTCAAAGGTGAATCCTTCTTTACACTAGAGCTACATGCTGGAGAAGAACCACCTGAGTACTACGGAATTGGGAGGAGAGGAGGAATCTTTCAAAAGACATTGAGAATAAAGTCAAGGACTTTTATGCTTGCTGCCTTTAAACAGCTAGGCAAAGGACTCCTTTTCAAGAATGCTCCTCCTGACTTAAAACAAAAAATCCCTCTTTGTCTTCTGCAAACCCTTCTTCAGCAGTCCTCTCCTTGGATTGAGGCTAAAACATTGAAGTGGTTCTCCATAACCCATAAGAAGCATTTACGTTTTCACAGAGGGTGATGCAAAAGTGTATTGGTTTACATGGCAAGGTTTCGCTAGCAGGGAGGGCTGTACTGTGAAAATATGCAGTAACTGGAGTTTCCTGCTAGGCTGTGCAGAGACTAATACTCAATTTTAGGTCTTGCTGTGAAGACCCTTAAGAGAAATAAAGATCTTGTTAAGAGAAAGAATTATTGAAAGTGTCTGTAAATGCCCAACTTCCAAAATTACCATGTCCCCATTAGACAAAACCAGAAAGAGAAGACAGAAACAGCCTGAGCACTGCTTTGCCTTCAAAAGACTCACCCGCAATCGATTGTCATCAACTGTCCAGATTCTGCTGGCAAAGTCATTTGAAGCTGCTAAGAGGTAAGAACCCTGTGAACACAAGATTAATTTAAAACTACTTCTGCAAGTCAATTTGCAAATTAAACTCAAAAGTATTTCCAATAAATCATTAAAACCATGTTACTGCTATATTGCCAAGGGGAAAAAAACAAAAACAAAACCACAGTAGTATGTACTAAGGAAAGCTAGTGTAACAACTTTCAAAAAGGCTATGGCTTCTTCTTCTCAAAATATGACAGTAATTTGTAGAATCGTGACTAAAGATAAAAGGAATAACAATAGCCAGACCAGAAAGGACATTCTCCTTTCCCTTCTGCTGCAGTGAGGAAATGGGTTCTAGTTTACCCTCATCTATTGTGGGAGCTTCTCCCCTTCTTTTTTGATTTTTCACAGGGAAAAAGCCCTGCATCATCTACCCCCACTGCTTAGATAGGCCTCAGAGTGGAATTAGTCAATTCTTGCAGTTTTCATTACAACTCTAGCATTTTAAACTAAGATTCCAAAAACTAAATCTGTCCAGGGAGACATAAATTGACTTGTTCATGGCTTTAGGCTTAGGACTCTTCCAAGTCATCCATAATGGAGAACAAACACCACAAGATTCATGCTTGCACTCCTGTCCATCTCAAGACTTTCCTGAATCCTTAAAGCCCATTAGCATCTCACCTCAGGCAGTTCTCACTTCAAATGTGTTCAAGCAGCTTGCCAAAAACAGAACTAGCTTCTCCTGCAGATTAACAGTGCCAGCAAACCTCTAATGAGCTGGTCAGTGTCCAAAGGAAGGATCCTTTTGGGTGTTTATCAATAAAGTTAGAATCATAGAATCGTTTAGGTTGGAAAAGACCTTTAAGATCATCTAGTCCAACCATTGAGCCTACTCTACCAGGTCTGCCACTAAACCATGTCTCTAAGCACCACATCTACAGGACTTTTAAACACTTCTAGGGATGGTGACTCAACCACCTCCCTGGGCAGCCTGTTCCAATGTTCGATAACTCTTTCAGGGAAAAATTTTTTCCTAATGTCTAGCCTAAACCTCCCCTGGCGCAACTTGAACCCATTTCCTCTTGTCTTATCGCTAGTTACTTGGGAGAAGAGACTAGTGCCCATCTCACTACAACCTCCTTTCAGGTAGTTGTAGAGAGCAATAAGGTCTCCCCTCAACCTTCTCTTCTCCAGACTAAACAATCCTAATTCCTCCAGCTGCTCCTCATAAGACATGTTCTCCAGACCCCTCACCAGCTTTGTTGCCCTTCTCTGGACATGCTCCACCACTTCAATGTCCCTCCTATACTGTGGCGCCCAAACCTGAACACAGTACTCAAGCTGGAGCCTCACCAGTGCTGAGTACAGGGGCACGATCACTTCCCTACTCCTGCTGGCCACGCTATTCTTGATACAGGCCAAGATGCTGTTGGCCTTCTTGGCTACCTGGGCACGCTGCTGGCTCATGTTCAGCCGGCTGTCCACCAGGACTCCCAGATCCTTTTCTGCCAGGCAGCTTTCCAGCCACTCCTCCCCAAGCCTGTAGCATTGCCTGGGGTTGTTGTGACCAAAGTGCAGGACCCAGCACTTGGCCTTGAAAGTTTAGCACATAGGATCACCAAATGGAAGAAATGATGTCAGCTTTGGTCTACTGTCTATGCAGTAAAGCACTGTGTTATGGGAGAGGTCTTGGCAGAAAAGTCAGATGACACGTCCAGTTATAAAAATCCAAGACCCCAAACTCCTTCAAGTAAGGCTGTCGGATGCTGATCCCAGTCATGGCTCCAATACTTCAGGTTAACATGAACTGAACACATCACAAGCTGTCAGCAAACACTCTGCCAGCCACAACATTACTGTGCAATGACTGGTAAGAAACTGCTGGGAGAAAAGGTCATGGAACTACAAGTCAGGATAATCAGACCTTTTACTATTCATCACAGACCTCAACAGAGCACTCATGGAAATAAACTTCACAGAGATAAAGCCTCAGTGTATTTGCTTCTTTTGTGCTGTTATGCCAGTGGGAAGCTGAAGACTAATTTCTTACTTTAGACAAAGCCTAGTGAGTTTTATCGTAATTTTATCCTAATAGCCCATAACAGCCAATGTCTGAGCTGCATATCATCTTCTGAACTGTAAAGCAAAGATGAGAATTACAGACTGCAGCATAACAAATAAAGATCTTTTGTACAAATTTTAACTATTTGCAGTTACTCTCGTAAGTATTTTAATTCATTTCTTAGGTAACTTTTCAAAGTGTTAGAATGGAAATTGATAGCAGAGCACAACATAATTAAATTAATTTATTCTGAATCACAAACAGTGGATATCGCACAGATACTCACAGCACTATCAAATTCTATGCTTGTAATCCCAGCATTACTACCAGAGAGGGAACCTTTGGGCTCACACCTATCTGCGCAGAGAAAGACAAACAAGACTTAAGCAATGAATTAGAACAGATGATGACAAAAAGTGTACTATAATATGAGTTTGTTTAGCATCCCGCCATACCCCAAAGCAAAAAGTTTACCTCCCAAGACTTCCCAAAGCTTAACCCTCCGGTCCATGCCTCCTGTTGCTAGTAACCGGGAGCCAGGGCTGAACTGCACTGCGTTCACTTCCCCATCATGTGCATCCTGAGGAGTGGGAGGAACAGAACAGCCACCCAAAATGGAATTAGCATAGACCCAAAAAACCACAGATTAGAAAGCTACAGAACTTAAAGGTTATACAGAACCACAGCTGTAGATCTTTCAGCAGTATATAGGACACAAAGCCACAGACTGAAATTCTACTATGGTTGATTGTGTGCTAACAGAGCAAAAAGGCTGATCCTTATCTAAAGAAAAAAACAAAAGCACATAAAGAAAAACACTAGCAAGGACTCAACAGTGATAATAAACTGCAAGAATCCTTATAATGCTTCCTAAGTTTAGGCTTTGTAAGGTAAGGCCCTTAAGTTACACCAGAAAAAGATTAAGGAAAGGAAAGGACAGAAAACAGTAACAGGTGATATGCTGTAGAAGGAAACTAACTTTTCATTTCTCCATCTAGAGCCAGCCATGGAACATGATCCAATCAGTTCATGCAACCACAGAATGCTCAAGTCAGGTTTGAGTTAGGAAAGTCTGCTAGAAAACAGCATAACAGATCAACTGCATTCATTTAGTGTACTAGTGATAATGCTACTTTATATTGGCAATTAAGTAGTACCAGCAGAGTTGTGACTTGGAACAGCACTTTTTCTCACAGAGAACTTGGGCTTAAGCTGTGGCTCCCATTGCAGGTGCAGTGATGCCCCTGCAACCCTGCTTTCTCACAGCTTAATGTTTTGAAGCTTGAGTTGGCCCTTCAATAGTGGTTCTTAACCTTTTAAAACTTATGAGAATTTTACAATTCCTTCCTTATTCCCCCCCCCCTTAATTTCACAGCTTTATACTACTTATCCACACAGTACTAGTGCCACATTCTTAATTCATTTGCTGGATTCCTTTTTAATTATTTTCAGTAATTGGTATTTCAAAATCAGTTTTTTCTGTAAACTTGTATTTTTCTGGAACTTTTTGCTTGAACTTGCTTTGCCAGCTCATATTTAGGGGTCATCACACTTCAAATCTGATCTTTCTACAAGTGCAGAGGAGCCATTCAGAACAAAACTGGTCAAAGGTCTTGCCTAGAAACTATGCCAAGAATGATGGCTGAAGTGACTACCTTCTCCGCCTTCCCAAGGCTGTTCTACTCATCTATCCAGAAGTGAGCCTGGTCTGCTCCCTGTATCTGCCCCACCTCTGGCACAGAGACCTTGCATTCATTCCTGGAATGTTCTGCTGGACTTCGACACATCCTCACACTCCACCTGGGCTCCAAACACAGGAGCTAAAACATAACACAGATTATCTCCAGAAGGAACATATGGATTCCTGTAAAATGAGTAAGGACTTTTTCCTTCTAATATTGCAGTGCTAACCGCACATCACCTCCATACTGCCACAGTCTGACAGGCTTACTACTGCAGCTGTTCCTGCTCCTGCTGCAAGATGGGGAATTGGACTAGGGCAGCATTCCCCACATTGCCAAGACCAGAGGTCAGCATAGTCTACTGTGGTTTGCCCGTCCATACTCGGAAGACAGGCTGTGCTGCTCTTGGAAATTCAGATGACATTACAGAGGATCAAGAGAAAGGTGAAAACAACATAACCTCTCACATGGTTCTTGAAAGCCTCACATATATAGCTTTGCAATACCTTTTATGATGAAATTAGCCAGGATTTACGTTTGTTGATCAACTGTGCTTGCTGCACACAGTCAGCAGAGGAGAGAGGTTGCAACACATACTGCAGCCATGAACACCTCCTCTGATGCTCCCTATTCATGCCAGCTCCAGGCTGTCACTTAAGTTATGACCCTATTCTCACTTAAGGTAACATTGCTACTCCCTCCACCCCATGACTTCCATTAGAGGAGATGGTAACAGGGCAGGCTAGAAATACACAAGCCTCCATGCTGCAGTGAGTCACTGTTACTCTGGATGAAAAAAATAAGTCATTTCATATCCATCAAATATCCACATCCAGCACTGGAGTACCTGAGAAAGCTCAAGAGGAATGTTCAAACAAGTAGCTGTGTTATAAGACAATTTACCACAGTATCTTTCATTCAGAAGGCAATGCCCTTCACAGAAATTTAAGTTTGGCCTTGTGAGGCCAAAACAATGCATAAAGGAGGTCTCAGATTGAAAACTTTAGATCACACACAACAAATGAAGACACCCCACTACCACAAGCTCCTCTTAACCAGCTCTGTTGGATGACATTCAGCGCCACAACTCCCTTCACTGTGGAGAACTGGAACTGAATTAATCCCAAACTATCAGCAATCTCTTCCTCAATCATAGCTCTACTATGGCATGACAGAACAGAGACTGCTGGGAGCCAAGAGGGTAATAAGAGTGTAATTCCCCTGTGCCCTCAGACCTTTTACTAGTCATCATCGACCTCAGTAAGACAGGCATCAAGCACATTGGCTTTGAGAAGCACTTGGGCTAAGAATTAAATGGGAGGAACTATGCTACCAAATCAAGAATTCCTTCTCGTTTGGCAATGTTAATAGAAAGAGTTTCTGGAGATCTGTTCCCACACAGATAAGATTCAGTTCCTCCAAAGACAGTAAAAGGAACAGTAAAACCAAGAATTCCTTCTATACTTACAAAGACACATATGGCAGTAGTGGGCACTCTCACTTCTTTACTGGCGCCTGGATGTGGCTCTACGTTATCCTGGGGAGCAGGGAACGAGGACAAAGAACGCCTCCTGAGATGAAACAAAGCAGAAATGTTTTAAAATAAGAAGTGAATGCTGTTTCTCTTGAGTTCACCCAGATCTGTACCTGTCATTTAACGACACTGTACAGTGAATAAAAAATGCGGAGAAGAGTTTTTAACTTTCTTTTGTTCCCATCTTTCAAAAATTACGTTTGTCATACAGCACTAAATCCACTTGTGGCTTTAGATATTTCATATTATGCCAGGTAAGTTACCTGAACTGATTACCGACCTCATTTTGGAGCTTTTTTTTTTTTTTTAATAGGAAAGAGAAACATGGGAGTGATTGCAGCCAAGTTCAGCTGAGAGACTACAACTCCATCATTATGGCTAGGGAGACTCAACACCATTGCAGCACTACATCCCACGCAGCAAAGTGCTCCACTCAAAAGCTTGGGGCTGCACCATTTAAGCAAAAACCGTCCACCTAATGCAGAGCATGACTTAGAAGAACTGGCTCCGCTCTCGATACTAAGCACAGAACCCAACGTCTTATTTTAAATAACCCTATTAAAGGGGCAAAGTACAGTGGAAAGTAAGAGCAAACCCCATGTATTCTCTCCACAAAGAGGGGCTTCATTGCCTCTCTAACTGTAGACAGTTTCTAGCCGGTGTTATAAACATCTGAAGTCTAATCAGAACAATGCAGCTGGGTTCCATGTTACTTCAATGGAATACATTCACATGCTGGACTAAGAGTGGATAATGTTTTCACCTGGCAGCATCAGAAGATTGATGTCCCAAAAGGGGAGACTCAGACAGACTGGAGGGAAAGGTCAGAGGTCAGCACACGGCAAGATGGAAGAAACAGGAAGTTGAGGAGAACAAAAAAGAAAAAAAAGAAAGGCAGAAGCTAGAAGAAAGGCTGACATTATCTGTTTGTATTCCCTGCATCACCAAGATTTTGGTGTACATTGAAACCAATATACAAAACAAAGAGGTGAAAGTGTTCTAACCTACCCAAAGATATTAGTGATAGAGTCCAGAAGGCCTCCAGCTGGCTGGGAGAGTCGCTTACTGAAGAAGGGGAGGACAGGTTTAAACCTTGTGAACAGCTTCTCCACATAAAGATCGATACAAACACATTTCATAACAAAGTCTCTGGAAAGACTCCCTCCCCCTGCAGACCCAGTCCGAAGACAGAGAACACCACAGGCATCAGTTCAAAAGTCGCCAGTAACTACAACTCAGAACATAATTTGTGAGTGAAGTTTCCTTCAACTTCCACTCTGTGAATTACTGGTTTTAGATCTAACAGTCTGCCAAGTCTGAAGTTTCAATCGAATTAATCCATGCTCTCATGTAACTACCTCTTACTTTCCGCTCACTGTCATTTTAGAGGAGGAAGGAGATGCGTTTAATCTAGGTGAAGATATTTTCAGCATTTCAGCTAAATCAAGACATGCAGCTATTTGTAAGGTCACATTGATATCTTGTATAGTAACAAAAATATAATACTACAGGCAATGCAATACCCATTTTACTGTCTATTTTGCTTTTAACCTTTGTTTTTAAGATTAGACACAGATTTTTCAGACACTAGTTTAATTTATTTAAAACAGCAAAGGAAAAACAGAGCATATCTAGAGCATGGTGTCAGAAAACACTGCACATGAGTTTCATACTGCTCTGCTGGAAGTACTAAACTGTGTTCCAGCTGAAGGCAAGTAAAAACTGTGAATAACGTTCCCAACATTGTTCCAACTCTTATATCCCTTGCTCTTCCTCAATGACATGATACAAAAATCTCTTGGTCTACCAACCTGGATGTTCGGCTGACAGCTCGCACTGGAGATGTCTCCTCAGCTGTGTCAGAGGTTTCATCTGCAAGTACTTCAATGTCATCATCCCTGCTGAAGTGAGACAGAACACCTCATTTTCAATTAGCTAGAGCTTCCTATGGAAACCACTCACTGATGTACATGAAATGAATGGACGACACTGTTCCAGGGTCTGTTGGTGTCCACGCCCAACCCACATCTAGGCTTACTCAGCTGTAGTAACATGTAGGTAGATCAAGACAACACGAACACTGATCTAGCTGTCACTGCCAGATATACTACAGTCAACATACAATGTCTGAAAACAAGTACATGCAGCCCCTAAATTTTAGTTTGTTCTGTCCAGCTGCCAATTACACTCTTCACTGACAACAGGGTTGGATTTCCTGCCCGCCCCCCATTTATGTTGACAGGCATCCTTACCAGATTCTTTTTACTACAGGCATTATATTTCAGCTTGCAGCACTACATACAGCATTATAAGGACCTATCACACCTGAGCAAGATTTTGCTACAGAGTGAACTATGTTTGCTGGAACAGTTAGAGAACAGCAAAAACATAAGTCATTACAACCCCAAATATAGGTGATACCCTGTTTTCACAGCACCTTTTTTGCTGTTCCAAAACAAGGAAGTATTAAAAAAAAAAAAAAGCACAAGAGAGTGAATTTTCCTTCTTCATCCACACCAAAGACACCCAGATACTTTCTATCCTGTTGTACTTCAGGTGCTGCTCCATTAAGTACAAGAGATGTTTTGGTACACTTCATTAAAGTGCTGGTGTACAACTGAACAGAGGTTTGAGGTTCCAGTATATACACCATAAATTAATCCAGCTAAACTACTCAACTAATGTTAAAAAGTTTTTCCCCCATTAGTCATCTTGAGCTCTGACAGACTAGTATTTTTTCCTTCAAGGATGATTTTTTCCTCCACTGCTAATTTTGCAGGACAAACTATTTTTAAACACATTTAACAACCTGATGCTATTTGACTGAACAGGAAGTTTAAATTCAGCATTTAAGTAGGAATAAACCAATTCCTGCCATCAGATAACACTAAGCTGCAAAAGAATGGAAGAGGATGGGATCATTTTTAATATCTCGTTTTAGAATACAGCTGCACTTTAAGTTCTAAGATTGTGGAGGACAGCATATATGAAAAGCCTATGGAAAATATATACTCTGATTGGAAGTATCAGGCTGATAAGTCAATAAAACACTACCAAGTTCTGCTGATATTTCTTTTGTAAAATCTGAAGTTTAAGCTATTAAAATTGTATGTAGCAAAAAACTTTCCATGTTAACATATTTTTGAAGAGAATACAAACACCAGGGCACACTCCTTGAAATGCTGCAATTTTCCCCTTCAGTAAGCAGCACATTTATAAAGCACAAACCCTCTAAAATTGCGAAATCAAACAGAATCAAAACCATCTGTGAAGCAGAGTTTGAGTCATTTACAGAAGCAATTATTTTCTAGATTTTTTTTTTTAAACAGGCTTCTTTTTAACTTCTCAGTGTCTCAGGGCAAATTATTTATGAAACACTGAGACCATCATCACCACCACAACAGGAAGTAAAATATTCAAGCTGTTGTGCTACAGCTACCTCTGAGCTCCACTCTAAGATAGGAAGCTCTCACTTTGGGTAATGGAGAGGAAGAAGCTTAACAGGGAAAGTGGCCACAGACATTACACGTGTGTATTCCCTCCTTGGTGCAACGTTATTTATTGAAGTTTAATGTTCTAAGATATTCCATGTGTGTTTATATCAGATAACGTGGACAAAAGGGATATAACTATTCTTACGAGCTGGGAAGATTGTCCTTTGGCTCATGACTGTCCAATGCCCTGTGACACAGAGGTCAGCAGTAATCTTGTCATGGAGAGTCACACCTCAATAAGCTAAGGGAATGGAAGCATTTAAACATTTAAAAAAAAAATTGCAAGGCAAATTGTGCTAACTAGTTGTACTATTAATTGCAGTTTCAATTTTCCTTTCGAATACTACAAGCTCTCTCATACTCCCCCTATACATGCTCTCTGTACCTACCCCAGACTTTTGCATGGGCCCTCTTCCAGAGGAGATACATTGCTCCTATCATGGGCAAGGACATGCAGCTCAGAGAACTAACGTGATTATGTGATGCTAATACAAAGACCACAGATATCAAGAAAAAGCCTGCACACTGCTGTGGCAGCGTGCTCTGAAGAGTGTCTCACCAGTTTCCAGTAACAATGCAGCAGGTGTAGTTTTTTGGGATTTGGCTAACTCAAGTGCCAAAAATCTTATCGATCTGATGCAAAGCACCTATGCTTGCCCACTTCAGTCAGCTGATTAAACGCCATCCAGGAGTAAACACAGCAGTGAAAAGAACAAAGAGACTAGAGATATTCATCTCTGGCTTGCCAGGGAAAGTAACTCTACATCTATCTATTTTCTTCCTACAGAATAAACTTCTCCCAGTGTGCAAGTGGTCGATATGTTTTCACCCACGTTAACTTAACTCACTCAGTACCTGCTCCTACAGGAAATCCTTGAAAGTATTTGTAGTGTAACACTTAAAAATGCAGGCATCTCCAGAGTATGTTGTTTCATGACTGAAGAACTATTTTGAAGACCAAAGGCACCACATAACAAATATTTTTATGCTGAGATAAGAATATGTGTTCACTGTATGAACCAAGCACCTATTTTTAGTCATAACAGAGCTCCTTCTTCTAGAAGCTCAAGTCGGGAGAGTTACTGTACATTTTTGACTTTACACCAAAGTTTAAACACTCCTCTGCATCACCAAATTTAGAAATAACAATGAAACCATTTATCATGCATCTGCATAAAACTGAAGCATGAAGTGATGAAGGAGACTCTATAAATCAAGACTGCTTACGGTTCAACAGGCAGGGGTTCTTTGGCAGCTTCTGCCAGCTCCTTCTGCAGCCTGGCTTGTCGTCTCCTAGGAAGAAAGGCTATTTTAATAAATACTTCCTTAATCCCATTCCAAAGGTTACCCTGCACAGTACTGATAGGCTTCATAAGATTAAAAAAAATAATAATTAAAAAAAAAAAATCAGACCACTGCCCTAATTTTATCCTGCATTTCAAGATACTCAGCACAGGAGAGGCAGTTTTCTTACTGTGTATAGTGAAGGACAAGATCAACCAAGTGAGGCAATAACGCAAAGGATACCTACAGCCCTTTATGACCCATACGAATACAGATTTGCTTGGAGCGCAAGAACTTGCAAAAGCAATGATTATGTTAGTAAAGATAATACAGAATTGCCAAGTACACTATGAGACTTGTATTACAGCTTTTAGTCTCCAAGTATTGTTAGCTGGCAAGGAAGCTGAAGTAATTCAGAAGAAAAATTATTATTTTGCAAGGAAAAAAAAACTATACAAACTTATTTTTGCAAGTTATACATAGTTCAGTCTCATGGCAGCCACTCCTTTTAGCAGAATACAAAAAACACTTAAGTTAGGTTTATCTCTTTTGACTTAACTAAGAGTAGTATCAAGATACAATGTGAAAAAAAGAAGTCTAAATCTAATACCAGCAAAAAAAACCAGTTTCTATCTGATTTATGATCTTCAGGCCATAGTTAAATGTTGCTCAAGAAACAAAAGAACATGTTTTATTCATTTAAAAGACAGGAATGATTTCACAAAGCATCTGTCTGTTGGCCAGAAGAAGGAACACAAAGTTCTGGACTCTCATTGTGTGGTGCAACAACAGAGAGATCTCAGAGATCAAAACTAAATCTGGTTTTATCCTATGCACTCGTAAGTATTCAAAAATATATTGGGAAGTAGTTTCTCAAATAGAGGTCACCAATCTCACCTTGAATCCTTTTCATTTTCTGCATTCAAACGATTGGCTTCTTGTGCTTTCTCTGCCATCCAACGCGAGACCAGCTCCTGGTTGTCTTCAGTAGTTTTCCTTAGTTTCTCCTCCAAGGCATTGAAGGTGATCTGCAGAGCATCATATTCATCTTTCAGTGTCTGATTAGCTCGGTCAAGATCTTGCAGTTTGCTACGCAATTCCTGGCACTCTGTTTCTAGTTCGGAGATCTTTTGCAAATACTCTGCAATCCTGGAACAGCAACAAAATATATAAAACAATGAGTATCTCCTTTGGGACCTATACCATCTTCTTTGTGCTATTTGCACAATGTCTAACAAGAGACTATTGTAACACTAATAAATAACTCAACCAGAAGTCTGGGTCCCATACCAACCACACAGATGAAACAGTTCCTACTCACTTTGCTTCATTCATCTGCATCTCTTTGTCCTTCTGCTGCATTTGGTTATTCAGATCAATTACAGACTGGGCCAACTAGGGAGAGGAGAAAATTACATTACAAAATGCAGGGATGCCAGCTGGGTAACACACACTGAGCAGCAATCAGCAAGAGTACAGACCAATCTAACATTAGATGGATGAGGGGACAGAGTGTATCCTCAGCAAGTTCGCTGACAATACCAAACGGGGAGGGGTGGCCGACACTCCAGAGGGCCGCGCTGCCATCCAGCGTGACCTGGACAGGCTGGAGTGCTGGGCAGAGAACAACCTAATGAGGTTCAACAAGAGCAAGTGTAGGGTCCNTTTTCAGTGGTTCCCAGTGACAGGACGAGGGGCAACAGGCACACGTTGGAACACAGGAAGTTCCATTCAAACGTAAGAATAAACTTCTTTACAGTTAGGGCGACAGAGCACTGAACAGGCTGCCCAGGGAGGTTGTGGAGTCCCCTTCTCTGGAGATTTTCAAGACCCGCCTGGATGCAGTCCTGGGTAACATGCTCTAGGCATTCCTGCTTTAGCAGGGGAGTTGGACTAGATGATCCTAGAGGTCCCTTCCAACTCTGAAAATTCCGTGATCACAAGCGTGAAGCATAGCTTTCAGGTTTTCTTTCATAGCTTTCTATACAGATCTGTTTACTGCCCCTGTCACATATGTCATTAAATCAAGGAATCCTCTTTCAAAAGTGAGTCACCAAAAAGTTACTGTCCTTTGATATCTCACTCCCTTCCCTCAAAAAGTTTCTTTAAGAAAGTCACCTCAAACAGAATGCATATTAGGAAGAAAATTTATTTTTTAACGTAGTGGAAAAATCAATACAGAAAATAAAAATTACCAAGTACACCAACAAATGAGTACTAATGATCAAGCAACAAGACTTCCTGTTAGGGCCAGGACAGCCATTACAGGAGACACGTAGCTCCTATATTGTAAACACAGGTTTCATGAAGAGTTTTCCCACACAGAAAGTTGCTGGTGGAGTCTCTGCAGTGCACAGGAAATAGAGGTGCAGAGGCCAACACTAATGAGCTGCTCCTGCCAGCTCAGAGCTACCCAGTCAGTCAGCAGCAGCAAGCCCCACAGCGTGCAGAGCCTCGGCTGTCCAGGGAGAAGGAAGACTTGAGTTTTGAGAAGAGTGCCTGCCTGGGTAGATGGCTTTGGATATAAGGTTGGGGGGAAAGAAGGAATTTTCAGCACTTTGACTAGTCAGTGCACACCTCCTGTACAAAGCTGTCTCCTCTTTGAAAAAGCTCAGAATTACTGACACTGGAACTTCTCTACAACTCCAGTGAGGTGTGATCAAAGGAGCATGATAACTTTCTCCCAGGTCACTCCCACCTTCTCCCTATAAAAGTCTACAGTATCATTTAGGTACCACCTCCCAGACTCATTCAACCCACTGCCGTGGTTTTTAAAAACCTAGTTCTGCTGATGAAGCATCAAATCTTCCCATAAAAAAAAAAAAAAGGCAATTTTCCTCTCTTCCAGGCGCAACTCTCATAACTAATGGCCTTATGGGCTCCCTACTGCATCAACATCGCAGAATCAGTACTCCCTTTTTAGGCTAACACCATGGCACTTTCAACCTTTGCTTGGGCTTGTTTATTTTTATCCATTCTTATCTAGCAGGGGTCCTGCAAAGTGAGCCAAATGAAACCACACACAGCCACCTAATCTCTCACTCTGCTCATTCAAAATCTTTCCAATGTTGAACTACTGGTCAAGAGCAGCTCTGTAAACAGGATCAGTTCCGTCCTAACAGATACAGTTAAAAACTTATTCTTGAAACAAAATTAAGCACTTCTTAAAAATCATGCTATGCTGACAATGTAAGCTCTTACTTCCTGGTTGTCAGGTTGAAAGACCAACCATCTCTGGTTTATTTTAATCATCAACATGGGTTGCTTAAAAAGGCTGTACATGAAATGAGGAAAAAATGATGATGAATAAGCTTGGTAAAATTAAGGTCATGTTCACAAAGGGCCATGTATGAACAATACAGAACATGAGAGGAGTTTCTAACCTCGCCACGTTTCTTATGCAGCTCTGTCAACTCCTCTTGATGCTTTATCTTCAGCTGTGCCAGTTCCTGCAACTGAACATCATTCCATGTGCCATCATGTCCTGGACTGGAGTTTGAGAGAGGAAGAAGAGATGTCACAAACTGGAAACCAATTGCTTCTGTGCCGTTGACCAGTTAGTCTCAGGACAAACTCCCTTGGATGTTCTATGCTACATCAGAGATACAGGTCATTCATAACAAACTAAACCACAGCTAGCTCCCCCATAACACACTTCTCACCAACCAAAATGCCATTACATAGTACTGGAAAATTAAATTTACTGAGGACTCAATTCACTTTTTCGTACATTTCTAAAACCGAATTCAAACTCAAATGAAAGATAACGAGCCTTCATTAAATTTGCATTAAGACAACTGAATCTTAAAAGTACACTCTCCAAATTCTGGAAGAATTACAAATATTTTACCACCCAAAATTTGTTTGGGAGGGAACTGGTAGCCCTTGAAGATGTCAGATATCTGGAGACAGCATAATACAGGGCACAGAACCAAAAGTCAGCAAACCAAGAGTATATTCCCAGGCCCTTGGGTTTACAGTCCCAGGTGTTACAAGTTGCTTCTCCATTGTCCTAACTACGTTCTAGCCTCTTACTGTGTAAAGGTTTTGGAGTGTTTTTTAATTATGTTTTACAACACAGTGGTACCATGACATAATCTGGAATTTCTACATACCAGAAGAACACATATAACACCCCCAAAACAACTATGATTGTAACGTTTATCTCTCGTCTTTAAAAGCACAGAGACAGGAACAGAAGTCAGTTTTTTAAAAGCATATACATACATACACGTATCACACGCAGCTTTTGAGGAAGTTAGCAGCTACACTGTAAGTTAAAGCTTTTAAAAATAATAATTTAAGTTCATCACTATTATACCAGACAAACAGAAAAAGGTAATTGCAAGCATCTGTTTCTGCAGTCATTCTGTGTTATAACAGTCCAGTGGGAAAGAGATAATGCATTCAGAAGCTGAAAGGTCTCACAGTGGTATCAGTAATTTAATGTTCTTCTCAAAAACCAACCAACCAAACAACAAACAATACCTCATTGAAGAAATGCTGTACTAGAAGACACTGCATTTCCAAAAAACTGTGTCCAAACAGATATGAAATCAAGTCCTGTGGTAATATCCAACATGTCCTATAACTCTGGCCGTGCATACATCTATAGCCAGAACTAGACACTCCTCCTTGGCCTTAAGGTAAGTAAAAACATTTTTCCTCAGCTATCTAGGATTAGGGAATTCATTCTGTTTCAAAAAACTGTCATATACTGAGGACAGTATCAGAGTTCGGCTTGGTATTTACTTTGAAGGTGCTGTTTCTGTGCATTTCTTCTCATCCTCTTCTACTCCAGCCTCATCTCTTAGAGTAGGTGTTAAACCAGAATCAGATTCCCATAAACTAAAGATTGTTCAAGACAACCACAGCCATCAGAAAGGTTTTGAGAACTTTCACACAGGTGTTAACTCCAGCCTGCTGGCAAAACACCGACATTTTGCCTGCAATTCCTGTAAAATCAGGAGTAGTTCTTTCCTTACTAGTAATAGTACACAATGGACTTAACTATATTTGTTTTGTAACCCAATAAGACATGCACATAGAGTTTTGCATTATACAGCAAAAAGAGCTCCAGAGGAAGCAATTCCTACAGAAGTAGGAAATTCTGACCTACTCAGCCCTGCCTTTTCTTCAGTTACACCAAGAGCAGAACCCAAAAGCCTGTACCTGCTGGGATTTATATGCTGTCCAGACAAAGGATACTCTACTAGCATATTGGTTTGCTATGGATTCAAATGCCAAAAGAATAAGCAGCGTGACCCCTGCCTGCAACACTACAGTGCTACTCTCAGGTTTGAGAGGAGGTTTCCTGAAAAAACTCTGCTAGAAGCAGGCAGAAGACACATTATTTTTAGCCAATGGTGCTCATTTAGGACTGACACTTCACAATCATTATTTTCTCCATTCTCCCCATTTTAAGTGATAACACAGATTGAAAGAAATAAGATTGGACAATTTCAAGAGTCAGATCACAATCATTAGGAACTAACATCAGGCAAACAGATCAGAAGCAGCTCATTCTTGTCCACCTCCATACCTTGAGTTTGTGATGAATTACTTTCTGTCCAAAACTTAGTCAGATCTTTCTGCGCTGTATACTATAAATGTATTCTAACTGTATTACATGTTTAGAGTTAGTTATAATTTATTTTTAGTTCAACAGATTTCTCAGTTTGTTTTATTCCAAGTTACTGCAGTAACCTAGAAGTTGTTTGTGTAATGCATCAAACAATGGTTTAGGTTACAGTGTGCATGACAGAGAGGTGACTGACAGAAAAGGAATTTTAAATACCTGATCTCATGTCTACTCTGCATGTCATATTTTTCTGCTTGAAGCTTATCAGCCAGCACCGCATGAAGGTCTGACTTCTCTAGTAACTTGTTATCTGAAAGGGCAAAAAGTACAATTAAGAAGATAACGAAAAAGCAAAACCAGATTCCCACCCTCTTCTTCTACCAGCTAAGATCTAATATCTTTAATTATTCTGACACAACCAAACATTATGTAAGCCTCCACCACATTAGTGTGCGCTCCTCTTTGATGCCAGCAGGCTAAGGCAGTATTCAGCTACAACTGCAAGAATTCCTCATTAATCCAGATGCTGTGTAGGACTGGTCTTATGAAAGTTTAATACAGAGGCTACTCAAACGTATTGATATCTGCTAAAACAGGAGGAGTTCAAAGTTCAATCTCTTTATAGCCCCTCAGCTGATAGCAGCAAGGAAAACAGACCTGCCAGAGAACTGGTCATATCCAACATCGCACAGTCCTGCCGAGGTTTGTTTGCTTTCCCCCTTCCCCCCTAACACGCAGCTCCTAAGCGTATGGTGAGGAGCCAGCAGCGTTAGCTGACCCCCACTTCCATTCGCTCCTGTCACAGCTGAGGCAGGAGAGGGATGGGCAAGTAAGCGCTGGATAGAAAACGCTGGGCCCTGAATAGCTCTAAATTTTACAAAAGATCATGAACGTGGTCAATAGCACTATTGTTCTCAATTCCACAAACACCCGAGCGGGAATTGTACAGACAATTTAGACATTCAGTCACTGCCCACAGCAAAAACTCGGTTTAGCCTGTGAGTGAACTGAGAGAAGCAAGTACTTTCCTATATAGGGTAGAAACCCCAGCTTTTCTCAATTCCAACAAACATCTCCCAACCAGTCTTCTGAAAACAACACACACGAGGCCTCGGCGGCCCTTTACCACCGTGTTTTTCCCGCTTTCCGAGGATGAGGCGGGAAGAAAACCACNCGCCCTCCCTCCCGCCTCCACCGCCGCTAGTCCCACCACCCTCTCCCCCACGCCGGGCAGCGCCACGGAGAGGTCGCCCTGATAAGCGCGGGGCCGGCCTCCACTGCCGGGCGGGCGGGCACCTTTCTGAGGGAGAGGGGACCTCGCGTCGCGCCATTTTGTGCTNAGGGATGGGCAAGTAAGCGCTGGATAGAAAACGCTGGGCCCTGAATAGCTCTAAATTTTACAAAAGATCATGAACGTGGTCAATAGCACTATTGTTCTCAATTCCACAAACACCCGAGCGGGAATTGTACAGACAATTTAGACATTCAGTCACTGCCCACAGCAAAAACTCGGTTTAGCCTGTGAGTGAACTGAGAGAAGCAAGTACTTTCCTATATAGGGTAGAAACCCCAGCTTTTCTCAATTCCAACAAACATCTCCCAACCAGTCTTCTGAAAACAACACACACGAGGCCTCGGCGGCCCTTTACCACCGTGTTTTTCCCGCTTTCCGAGGATGAGGCGGGAAGAAAACCCCCTCCCGGCCTCGGCCCCGCCGGGGGAGCCGCGCCGCCGCGGCCCACTTACACTGCCCGATGATCTCCTCGAAAGCCTGCCGCTGCAGCCGGTCCCGCCGCCGCAGCTCCGCCGCGATGTGCCGCTTCCA